>VZUA01055718.1:0-47235 GCA_013401035.1 Horornis vulcanius
AAACAAAGCAAAACAAAACAAAAACAGCCAAGAAGATTGGGAAGATTGTGAGTGACTAACATAATTCTGAAGCAAATCCACCTCCTGAGCCCCTTGGCTTTATGTTCATAGGGATGAGCTGACACAGGAGGTGCATCTCTCTGCTGAAGTGCGTGACTGCTCCTCTACCCAGCTTCAAAAAAAAATATCCCACTTTTCCCTCATACAACTCAAATCTGTGTCTGCTGGTGTGGCACTGATTCTCATTTGTTCTCCCAGCTTTCTGGAGACAGGAGGGTTGGGAGCTCTGCTCACACCCAAGCAGGGCTCCACAGTTCTGAGTTCATCACCAAGACCTGAACTTTCCCACGTGGGACTTCCAAACTTTCCCTTCTCCGTTCATCAGCTCTCCTTCTGCAGAGGGAATTAGTTGACTACAAATTGAATAAAACAAAAACTTAAGTCACTTTCAAGTTACTCATAGAGAGAAACAAAGCTGAGAAATGACAAGTTACATGAGGGAATTTGTCAAATAGGAAACATCTTCCTGCTTTTTCAGCTCTCTGACATCACTGGGAGCTGGGATCTTGCATCCCTAATTGGCCATAACTTTTTCTTCTTGTAGAAAATGGGGTATTTAATGTAATGCTCATTTTTTCCCCCCTGAAAATCTTCTTAGGGACATAGAAATGGATGTTAATGTATGCAAGTCCATTACTGAGTATGGTAATGAAGAAGTTGTGGCCAATGGTGAAGCTTAAATTAAGCACGCTTCAGAAAACAAACACAACTCCTCCAGAATTCCTATTCAACATTTGTAATGGAATAAAACTCCTAATGAAATGTTTTCCCCAAGAAGCAATAAATTCTGGAAACATGACTGTATTTACTTAGACCTTTTGTAATGAAAACGTTTTTCTTAGGCAGGAAAACTGCTCTTTATGGGAAAATTCAGTAAATATAATTATGCAACTGTTTTCCTGAGGCTTTTACAAACCTGTGCTGCTGCAAATGCTCAGCAGACCAGTCCAGCAGTGTGTGCAGAACTCAGAGAAAACATTTCTCAAGCACTGAAAACACATATGTACTTTTCTCTTTCTGTATCTCACTGATATAATTAAAAATTCCTCCAAACCCTCAGCAGAGATCTAAAAAAAAATCATTTTTCACCAGGAGCGAGTTTGTTCAGGCCATAAATCTTCTGAAATGAAACGTAACAAATCTCTGCTTGCAACTTCTTGAGAAGTGTTTTTTCTTAAAAGCATTAGGAGTAAAAGTGCCATGTTTATTTATTTATTTATTTATTTGGGGGAAGGGAAATAAATGGATTTAAATTTATGATTTAATCTAGGAAAAATGCATCGAGTATTGTTAGGATTGATATTTGTTTTGAGTAGATGCTGACCACCTAAATGCTGCTGTTGCCTCTGGAATTAGCAGGGGGCTCACACACACCCTGGAGCTGATGTGAGACGTTTCACTGGTGTGTGGTGGAGTCACACACTCGAAAAGAAATGCTCCCCACTCAATTTCAGCGGGTTTTTATTCCTGTTTTTACATCCCCTGGGGCGTTTTGGGAGGCTCAGAAGGCACAAACCCACCCCAGGGTGGATGCTCAGGCAGCTCTGCTGGCTCTCAGGGCAGCGCTGAGTTCTGCTCAGGGACACTCCAACCTTCCCCCGATTTTTGGGATAACGGGAGCCCTCCCCGAGCTGCATTCCCTGCCGTGCCCTGGCCAGGGATGCCGAGCAGCACACACAGAGCTGACAGCTCTGCCTCAAACCAAGTTCAGGGCTGCTTTGCATTTCCAGCACCGTGCAAAGCAGCTGGAGAGCACCGGCGGCTTTGATCCCAAACTTTAGAGGAAATCCTGATTATTGAGCTGCCGTGATCCCAGGCGATCAGATATTGCTTCAAACGCAGAAGAAAGCTCCTCTCAAGGAGGCTCTGNAATCATCCCCAGGTCTCACACTTTGATCAGTTTGGGTCCATTTTGGGGTTGAATTGTCCCATCCCAGCTCCAGGCTGGCAGGTCCCATCCTTCTTATTCCTCTCTCCAGCCACCCTTGGTTGTGCTTTGGGGCTGAAAACTTGTAACCATTGCCCCTGGCATCCAGCAGGAAAAGAATTTGTTTTGTGTCCCTGCTCTGTGCAGAGCTGAGTGACCCTGACTGTGAGGCTCAGAACTGCACCCCTGGGCAGCACAGAATCTGAAAAACTAAAAAACTAAGCTAAAACTTAAGGCATCAAAAGCTCAGGTCATCAGGGAAGTCATCAGGCCTGGCTAGCAGGACTCACAGGATGGGGTTTGGAGGGGCTCTGAGGCTGTGACAGCCAAGGAGAGACACTGGAGCCTCCCTACACTCCTTAATGGGTGATGAAAAAACCTCTCCCATCTCTCTGGGAGCTCGGGGTGCAGCTGCTGTCACCTGTCCCATGGTTTCAAACCCTTCAACCCCCAAAAAACCATTTTAAATTAGGATAAACAACATGGCAAATTACATCTCTGGAGGATGTGTTGTCTGTGTTTCCTGTAGTAAGTTTGTGCTTCACCACATCATTAAAAAAAAAAAAAGAGGGGAAAGAGTTATTTGGGTTTTGTGGCTTTTGGATAGGTAAGTTTTAAAATATTACACAAATGTGAAATCATTTTGTTTGGGTTTTCTAATGCAAAATCGAAGCCAAACAAAGATAAATCAAGAGCAAACACTTTCTGGGGCAAAGACGGACTGGAATGGTGATACACTGTGCAGCTCCTGTTAAAACTTCAGCTCACAGCATGGTTTCCAGGTTTGATACCTCTACTTGCCTCTCTGAGAGTTAATTATTTTCCTAACAATATTGAAAGAGGAAGTTTCAGCTCCTAAGGCCATTTGGAATAAATTTGGCAAAAAGTATGTGCATTACTTAAGGATGATGCTTTTACCATGAAAACAAAATACCTTTATTTCTCTCTCAAATAACAAATTATCCAGGTGGTGACAATGCCAGATTAGAAGATTACCTCTTAATAAACTGGAAGATCCATCAGTTAAAGTAGTGTAATGTAAAAATTTTATAAAGTATACTCTAGATCATCTGCATTCACAAAGGGGCTTGTTTCCTTTCTCCTAACTCTGTGATTTCTCATATTTCATGAAGCTTTAATCAGGAGGCTTAAGTCTTATTCTATCTCAAATTAAGTTTTAAGCAGAATATGAAGCACAAGTACTGCTAATTTATAATATTTTATACACCCTGAATCCTGCTGAAGAATGGGCTGAAGGAATTATTGCATTTCCTTCTCACCTGGCCCAAAAAGAGCGAAGGTCTAAGGAGAGTCTCATGCTGGAGTCACCCAGGTACAAAGCAGCCAGGACAATTCTCAGCATCAAACTGCAGATTTTTTCTGTCTCTAACACATGATCACTCAGAAAATCCCAAAAGCCCTCAGTGATTTTGAAAGATTATCACAAATCAGCTTTTAAATTTTAATATTTTTAATTAATACTCCGAGGAAGGGAGGGAATTTATTGGGCACAAGGGAGAAAACAGGCGTAATTTGGAAGTTTATGAACCAGTGAAGCAGGAAAGCTAAAAAATTCTTCCAGACGAGAAGAAATGAGTGAAGAAAAGAATTTTCTCTATCAGCCATGGCAAGGCTGTGAGGGAAAAACATGCTGAGATAAAGGGAACCAGAGAGGCTGGCCTGTCTGAGTGCCTGGAAACAGGGACTGTCCCCTCTCCTCAAGTGTTTCCTTCAGTGCTGAATTGGCAGAGGAGGAATTCAAGGTGCTGGGGGGTCGAGGTTCCCGGGGTCCCCCTTTGAATCCATCCTGGTTTGTGGCAGCATCAGCCCCTCCAGCTCCCTGGGTGCTGCAAGGAAAGCAAGGTCAGGCCACAGCTTGGCTGGGAGGGGGATACACCTCAGCAGAAGAAAGAAGCAACCTCTCAGGTTCAAAATCTGCACTTGAATCAGTTTCTTAATCCCACAGTGCGAATCAGAGGAGAGGGAAGGAGGGGAAGATGTGGGGAATTCACAGAGTCCAGGACAAAAATAGCATTATTAAACACTTCATCTCTTTTTTAGACATTTTCCCAATGACTTTTAAATCTCCCTAGGCTTATAGAGAAAGGAAAAAAGAAAAGTTTACATCCTTTATGTGCAGGTTTTAGAAGACAACCTTGTGCTGTAGGGAGAGACTGCAGCTGCAGCTCTCCCACCCTCGTGTCTGGGACCTCAGCACCAGCTGATGCATCTTGTCTGCAGCCCCCAAAAACAGGAGCACAGGTGATGCTCCAGTTACTCCTGCAAAAAACAAAGGAAGAGAGAAATGCCACTCAGAAATAATCCTAAAGGGAGTGGGTGGGGGTGAGGATTATGGCAGCTTCAAACAAAAGTTAGAATGAAATGAAAGATTATGCAGCTCTTTTGTTCTTCAGGAGGAAAAGTGCTTGTGTAGCACTTTCCCCCAAACTTTGACAGCCTCAGCAGAGAACATGAGAAGTATATGCAATTTTTCTTCCATTAAAAAAACCTCTGCCATTAAACGTTCATTATCTGACAATCTAAAATTCAGTACCTGGTTTTCGTAGTCCCACTTTATCTCTGTGCTTGCCAAGTGTAAATTAACTTCTGTGTGGTTTTTTTACTGAAATACAGCTAGCCCTGCTTGCTCCTGTGCTATAAAATACAGTCATTCCTTGGAAAAACACACATAAAACAGAGCAGGAAAGGAATAAAGTGACTGGGATGTGTGTTGGTAGCTGGGCAAAGTGAGAGCACAACTTCTGCAAAAGAAGCTTTGCTGGAAAGATTAATTATTATTAGAATCAGTTTCAGATTCAGCAAGACAGTTTTTCATGGACATTCTGGCAAATCCCCTTAAATCTGGATTCCATAAGTATGGCAGAGATGGAAGGGTGGCTGAAATAGGATAGGATGATAACAGGAATGGGAGCCAGCACCCAAATCTGATTTGTGCATAATCAGCTCAAGCAATTGAAGCCTGGGAAAGCTTTTAAAGGCTCATGTGATCCTAAATGGCTGAGGTGAAAGTGTAAGTGTATATATCCACAAAACACAGAGTTTATTTCAATAGCTACCTTGGAAATGCAGTGAGTCTGGCAGGCCTGAACTGCAGAGGGCAGGTAATAGACTGGAGGGTCTTTTATTTATAGTTTAAATCCAATTCAAGCCATCAGCAGCTAAAAGCTGGGTGTTTTCCTGTGGCCTGCAGGAACTCTGTCCAAGGCTGTGGAGCTGCAGGAGCTCCCAGCCCTGGGAGATCCACCAGGATCAGGAGCTGGGCTGGAGAGAGCACAGGGCTCTCCTGCAGAAATCCCAGAAGAGGCAAACCCAGTGGGATTGGGGCACAACCTCCTCCAGAAACCATTTTGGGGTTGGTTTTGAACCCTGCCCATCCACCCCGGGTGCTTTGCCTGCAGGATGCCCAAATCCTGCCCCTGCAGGGAGCCGGGCATTCCTAGAGTACCCAACATTTAGCTCAAGGTGCTGTTTGCACAGTTAAATAAACACAGCCCTGAGGATGTGGTTTAACACAGGAATGGGTCAGTGGTGGCCCTGTCCTCTGCCCTGTCTGGCAGGGCCACGGGCTGGAGCTGAGCTCCTTGTGAAGACCACAATCCTCCAGAGGTCATGGCTCATCCAAATCACCGCTTCAGACAGCTGAGAGCAAAGACAAAAAAAGCAAAGTTAAATCTGTACTTGGCAGAAAAAACCTCTGAAAACAATGAAAAGAACAAAACAACAAATTCCCCCTGCCAAAACAAAAACAAAAACAAACAAAAAAAAATACACACCAAAAAAAAACCCACAAAAATCCAACAAAGCCCCCACAAAAAAACAAGAAAAAAAGAAAAAAAAAAAGAAAATATAAAGAAGAGCTTATCAGTTGATAACCAGGAGCCAAATAATTGCATGACAAGCAATGCAGACAGACCCAAGCAGCAAATGGCACTGGGTGTGAGGAGCAATGTGAAGTGATGCATGAACATTAAACACTGACTGCCCATCACCACCCCTGGAAGCTTCCAAAGCCATGTGGACGTGGCACTTGGGACATGGTGGCCTTGGCAGTGCTGGAGGAACAGCTGGACTCGATGATCTCAGAGAGTTTTTCCACCCTCAGTGATTCTGTGAGAGGGGTGGTTTAGGCCCCCAGGCCAGTGCTGGTGGCACTGCACCACAATCTGCCTTCCAAACAGTCAGGAGGAGTGAGGGAGGGATTGGGATCCAAGGTCAGAGGAGGTGACTGGAGGGGACACAGGAGGGCTGAGCAGACAGACAACAGCTCCTTTCCTAACACCAGCTCTGAGGGCTGGAGCAACAGTCAGTGTTGAGGAGAGGTTGGGGCAATTGATCCCATCTGGGACAATTCCAGGGCAAAAAAAAAGGATTGTACCATGTACTTAGCCATCATATATTGAATGGGGTGAGAAGGACTTGGATTCAGAGTGGAGAAATATGAAAAACTGGAGTGTGTGTCAGTGGGGGAACGAAGGAAGATGTAGGGTGGGTTCTTTGACACCCCTCTGCAGACCCAGGGCTGCCACCCTGACATCCCACAATTTACAGTTTACAGCAGGATTTCTGATAGACTGAGAAGAAATGCTGCTGAGTATTGCAAAGTGAGTAAATCATCCTCCCTGCACTCAGCTCTCGTTTATTTTGAAGACACCAGCTCTTCCCTAGGCATGGGGGAAGGATGAGGAAGGAGGCAGGGGCACAGGGAGGAGGCAGGGAAGGGGCACAGAGAGGTGACCAGACACCCAGACAGTTTTGGCTCCCTCAGAACAAATCCCTGCTTTGGGCAGAGCTGACCAGACTGTCTAGGCACTGTATATATAGGATGGAGCAGGAGTTTGCAATTACATTCCATTTCTGTGGTTTACATATAGCAGTGCTTTATAAGCCAGCACACATCAAGGCTGAGCCTTTCACTGAGCTTTTTCCAGGGAGTGGGGTTCTTATCTCCTCTTAGGAAACGAAAACTTGGGCAAATTTGCTTTTCCAGGTTGAAGAAACCACAGAAATGTGAATGCCATTTTTATAAATAACATCATGCACCGAATTCCACTATTCCCTTTTTACTTTTATTCACGGCTCAGCTGCATGAAGTGTTTCTTACTGGAACAAATGTGTCTTTATTTTTTATTTAAAAAAAAAAAAAACACCCACCAAAGCAGATTTACAGCAATTCTTCCTATCAATAAACAAACTGGTTGAAGCTTCTGACTCCCAGTTTTGTCCCAACCAGGCATGATGGTCACCCCATTCTGGCCACATTTTGAATTAAAGATGATCTATTAGAGGAGCTGAGCTGAGCTCCCACCCTGCCTGATGTTCACAAGTGTCACCTCCTGCTCCTACTCTGAGGGCAGGGAAGTTACAGCAGAAAAAAACAGGATGGTTCATTAATGAGGGCTTGCTCAGTCCATGCCAATTGCAACTCGAATGTTCCTATTTTCAAAGGATACAAAACGTTTCCTAGCAAGGCTGGAAAACCAAACTCATGGTAATCCTTCGGAGTGGAAAAGACTTGCAGCTTGAATCAACAAGAAAAGGTGAGAATATTGCCTTCACTCCAGTAATGCCACCATCTCTCGGCAGAAGAATGTTGCTTTCATATTACAAATAAGAAAAAAATACAAACTGCAAACAGGAGCCACAAGTGGAGATGGGAATTTCAGTCTTAAACTCATCACAACCTGGAGCTGCAGCCCCAGCTATCTTCAATTATTTGCATGAGTTTTTAGGAATGATTTTTCAAACAAAGCATATGGAAATCTGTGATGTGTTACAGAGCAAGAGCTTCTGCATGCTACAGCTTTTCCAGGAAAACAGTTCAATTAATTTCAGCAGGGAAATGAATGGTAAATTCCAGCTTAAATGAAATGTACAGAGATCCTTTCTGTGCAAGATGCAAAATAAAACACAAATGAAAGCACAGAAAATTGTTTGCAAGACCCAGACACTGGGGAAGATAACAGAGATGCCCAGGCAGCTTGGCCTGGGTTTTCAGCCACAAGCAGCAATTTAGGCAGAAAATTTGGACTGCCTGGTTTGAGGATGTGTGACTTGGGGCTGTCTGAACACACAGGCCAGCGTTTGTCAGCCTATTGACACTTTATTGAGCCTGACACTTTATTGCTCTTTCTTAAAACACATTTCCTAGCTCAAGAAGAGACCAGCAGCATTCAGCCAGACCCAACCAAACCCCAAGGAGATGGCAGGGCTTTTAATTCACCCCAGAGGCCGTGGGGAGAAGGATTTATCCTGTTGAAAACCAGAGTCAGTGTTGAGGAGAGGGCTGGCTGAGGCTACAGCACTTCACATAAAATGCAGATGAAAATAAAACTCTGCAGCAAACAGAAGCTGTGCTTTCATGTCATCTCTGCTTTTCTTCTGATGCAAGAAACCTGGAGAGCCAAGAAGTGAGCAAGGAAGTCATTTTTCCAGGCACAAGGCATTTAAAATAATTACAAAGAGGGGTTTCCCATCCTTTAGCTTCCCTCATGTTTCACTGTGAAAAATAGAAACACTTTCACACTTTCACAGTGGAAAATAGGTGCAGGATGCCTGGTGCTGCCAAGAAGTTGCTTAACATGGAAACTTTCCTCCTTTCTTTGCTGAAGAACAAACATGGACCTCAGAGGCTTCATGATGGCCCATTTGGAGGGAAAGGACTGCAAGTACTGAAAGAAAAGCAACAATTTTCCCAAGTATTTGAAGCCAATTGAGCAGAAGTGAATGAGAATCCAGCAAAGGCCGTTCAGACTGGTAGAGAAGGGAATTGTACACTGGGAGCCTGCTCACAAAATCCTGTAAAGGGGAATGAAATCCTTCATCAAAGAACAATTCAACTCGGGTGTGCCATAAACTGGTATTCAGGAAAGTGTCATACCAGAAAATAGTGTTAAAAAATCAACCAGAAAGGCCAGTAAAGCAGAAATATTATATTGGGAAAAAAAATGCTACCAAAGGGTTCTGTAGCCAAAGACATTAGGTTAAAGTTAAAATTGCACCTTTGAAGATTGTTAGGTTTGGGAGGGAGAAAAAAGGAGATAGAGGTAGGTTTGAAAATATGGTTAATTCTCAAGAACCGTGGGATTTTTGCACAGGAATAGAAAAGCATATATGAAGCACCAGAGTACAATGTATCCATCATCAGATGAAATAAAAAATAACTGATGAAACGTGTCAAATCTGCCAAAGGATTCAGGCTGGGGAAGATCCATGTTGATGGATCCACACAGAATGGAGCTGCAGGGCAGATGGCTCCATGCTACAGGCAGAGGCTACAATTAATGCTTCCTTCATAATAATGCTCCCTGAAATTGTGCTTTTTTTTGATAATCTCGCCTAAAAACAGGCCAAGCACAGTTTGATTCCCCAGAAGAGAAAGCCTGGAGAGGACTCTGTCCACCACTGGTCATCTGTCCTGCAGGCAGGACCTTGGGTATTCCAGATTGGAGAAAACACTGATGCCAGATGTTCTCATCCCAACAGTCTGGGAGAAAAATGGAGCTGAGACAGTTTAAATGCTTTTCAAGCAACACCTAATAATATCTTAGCTTCTTCAGAGCAGCTTTTCAAAGCGTGAAATGTCACCAACTTCAATTTTGTATAACAAAAAGCTGAGAACTAAGCTTCCTAATTCAGGCAGAATTTTATCACAGGGTAAAAAAGCTCTGATCTTACATGAAACACCGTGAAAGGTGCACCAGAGCCAGATCCTCGCAGGTGCACAGGAATTTCCAAGCCTCTGGCAGCAGGAAATGCATTTTGCATACCTGATGGCCGTGGGGAGCTCAAGGCTGCAGCAACTGGAGAAGTGGTGGCTCAGCCTTTTGAGAGACTCAGAAGGAACTGGAACAATTAGAGCTCATCCTTTCTGGAAGGGGAGCCAGCAGGTACAACTGCAGTGGTAGAGCCTGAAAATAAATTGGAAGGAGCTGACAAGAGCAGCTGCGGGGATGGAGGTGGCTTCTCAGGGAATTTTCGAATATGCAGAGCTTCTGGAAGGGAGCTGAAGACGTGCTGTGAATTGCTCTGTGCTGCTGGGAGATTTCCTGCGCAGCAAAGACAGTCTGGGGCTGTGAGAAACCTGCAGATGGGCTCAGTTACCCTCACCCTGCAGCCTGAGCAAGCCAAAGACAAACATTCCAGCTAGTCAACCCCCCAAATCCACCTCCTAATTTGCCACCAGCACGCTCTGTCCCTCAGGCTGAAGCTTGGCAGGGTGCTCCAATCTTTAGAGTGAGCAAAGCTTTAAGATTAAAGAATCCTGGAATGGTTTGGGTTGGAAGGGACTCAAAGTGCCACCCCCTGCCATGATCAGGGACACCTTCCACTATCCCAGATTGCTCCAAGCCCTGTCCAGCCTGGCCTTGGACACTTCCAGGGAGCCAGGGGCAGCCACAGCTTCTCTGGGGCTCACACCCTCTGAGTAAAGAAAAGCTTCAGCACTCCTAGGCTGGGGAATCACCAAAGTCTAGGGCTGAATGTGTTCATATGGACCTTAAAGCTCCAGGTCATCAGAGATTTTTTTGGCCAAAAGCTTGGTGCAACTGGCTATTTTAAAATGTCAGATTTGAAGAGAAGGGAAATGATGAGCAAAGCAGTAAATCCCTGAAAGCCTGACTGCTGGGGAGAGAAGGATTTGAGCCATGGATATCCAGTGAGAATGGGGAGGGTGAGGAAGGAAAAGTGACATGGAGCAAAAATGGGAGTGAGCAGGGGGTGTGGATTACCAAAGGGACTGGGAGCAGAGCCAGGGAGGGCCAGAGAGCCCACAAAAAGCAGCTGAGCACATGAAAGCACAAGAACAGCCAGGTCAGGCCTTGCTGCTCTTCCAATTCAATGTTTTCCTGCCCAAACACATCAAAGATGCTCCAGAGGAGGCAAGGGGAAGGAAAGATCACACTTCCATTACTTTTGGACAGATGGAGAGCTCCACTACTGAAAATCTGAAGTCCAAAGAGAACAAAAACTTTTGAAGCTGTGCACAAGAAGCCTGAAGGGAAGCAGAATGCCAGAGGCCCTGCAGCTGTGACCCTCCAGTGTCACCCCATCAGGATCAGGGCCACCTCTGTCCCCAGGGCCACCAGCTCCAGGGACAGCCTTTGGATAATGCTGGGTGTCCCTTGGGAAGTGCTGGCACAAGCATCAGAGGCTGAGGATCCTGAAGATGAAGCCTTACAGCTGCAGGCCTCCTTCACCTCTAGATCTCCAATGATTTGTGACAAACCACTCCTGATAGTGCTGGTTCTGCTCTCAGGCCACTCCAATCCTGCAGAGCTGCTCCCAGGCTGTGCTGGGGCGAGGGGAGATTTCAGCATGTACAAATTCACACTAATTTGTCATCAGAATTACCCCGAGCTGCCAGCAAACAGGAGCACTGCCTCAGAGAGACCAGTTGTGAGAATTGTTTTAGCACAACATTGGGTGTTTTATGTGCAGTGCCAACTCCTTTTGCAATAAATCAGAGCTGCCCAGCACATGCCTCTCAGGAGGTATAAAATCACCTGAGAAAAAGTGTTCTGGCCACTTGCCTGCCCTGTAATTCCTTCCAAGGGCACATCCCCCCAAGCCAGACATGTGGGATGAGATGCTGACCCCTGAGAGGGGCCTCTGCAGAAAGGGCCAAGAGCAACACTCTCCCCTAGAGCTCATAAATGGGATGAGCCAAACCTGTTAAATAGCATGGAAAGACTCCCAGGGATTTTAATGGGTTTCATGCTATTCCACTGGATGCAAAGACCCTCTTTGTTCCTGAAAGGGTTGTCTGTCCTAGGGCAGCACACTGCAAGAATGCAGAAGCAGCAGCCCAGGGAAATTAAATTCAATTAACCATTTCATTGTAGTATTTGCATAGTTCATTGATTACCTGGCTGTGCAGACTCCTTCAATTACTCAAAAGTATAAAATGCTCCCAATCTGGGGTGTTCTTAGGCAAGAGCAGCCCTGTGACAGTTGCAGGAAGGCAGGGGACGATCAGACCACTGCAGCACCTCACAGTTTATAGGAGGAAAATGTGGGCAGAGGAGGGGCTGATTTATCCTCACTCTTGCAAATCCTATTTTTAAATTGTTCACTGGGACTATTCACATGAAAACTCGCAGGGATAACAATACCCTGCCACCTCCCCTGCCTCACTACATCCTTTCCCTCTGACCACATCACCTACAAGGTCAGCTCTTATGAAATATTGCCCAATAGAATGCTGTACCCACATCAAGGAGGTGATTTAATACCAAAAGAGTTGTGATTTAGCAAGGTCCAGCCGTTGGGTTTTGTGGGAACATGTCGTCTGGAGTCATAACTCTGCTTTTGTTGAGGACAAAAAATATTTTTAAAACTGTGCATTGTTAAAACCAGATCCAGTGTCACATTAGTTTTTGTCCAAAAAAAAAGAGAAAAGAAAAAAAAGCCTGGTTTTAGCAGCTGGTTCTTATGGTAGTCAGACTACCCTGTTATGAAAATAAAGTTTTGAAGAGTTTGGTTTTCTTTTCCGGTGCTTTTCTGCTGCCTAAGAAAAGAAACATCCTGTGAGTCCCAGTCTGTTTAGTCCTCCAGAATTATAAATATAATTTCAAAATGTTTTACAATTGATTTTTGCCTTTTTCCCTTCTGAATTTTGTGCTACATGCCGTAAATGCATTAAGAAGAGAAAGCAATTCTTTCTTTAATGCCCTCCTTTATAACCAAAGAAATAAAAATATTACCCAAAGTTTCCTTTCCATCTATGACCATACCTAAGAGAAGTGTAAAATGTTAGAGGGGAAAAACCCCCAACATTCTATTAGAAAGATTTTAAAAGCACCTTCAAGTGATTGCACAGCACAAAGGTAGAAGTCATTTGTTGTTGGGTTTTTTTGAACAATTTGTGCCCTGCAGCTCTCCCAGGACACCTCAGGGGTTTTTCCATTTCTCTGGCTCCTCCACCTCGTGTTTCCCAGAGCTGAGCACACCCAGGACATGCAGAGCACGGCTGATGACACAGCAGAGGTGCACACCTGGATGCTCAGCTGAGCAGCCTTTGTAGTGCAGCACAGCGTGAAATGGCCAATTTGTCCTCCCCGCAGCAAGGTGTGAAATCCTAAAGGGGAAAGGCAGCTCTGACATTTGCCTTTGGGATTTGCTGGTGAACCAGGAGAGCAGCACGGCTGGAAAATCTCTGCTTGGGAAGCCTGAATCACAGAATCACAGAATCACAGAATCACAGGATGGTTTGAGTTGGAAGGGACTCAAAGATCTTGTTCCACCCCCTGCCATTGACACCTTCCACTGTCCCTGGGTGCTCCAAGCTCTGTCCAGCCTGGCCTTGGACACTTCCAGGGATCCAGGGGCAGCCAGAGCTGCTCTGGGCACCCTGTGCCAGGGCCTGCCCACCCTCACAGGGAGGAATTCCTTCCCAAAATCCCATCTAACCCTCTCCTCTGGGAGTTTGAAGCCATTCCCCCTTGTCCTGTCACTCCAGGCCCTTGTCCAGAAATCCCTGACCCAGCTAAAGAAAGGCAATGACGACTGTCCATGAAGCTCAGCAAGGTCCAGCCAAGGCACAGAACTCCCTCAGCTTCACGAGACATTCTCCCAGCCCCACACTGATCCTGCCCTCATGGATTTGTCCTTTCCATCTAAGCTAATTTTCTTAGCCTTCGCACTTCATTCACTGTGGAAAGACATCAAAGCCCGTAAAGCAACTTTTTTGTGGATTTGTGGAAGATAAGGATGCCACAGGGTTGTGGTGGGGAGTCCTAAAAAATTGGAAAGAGCAGGAGAACAGCATGGAAAAGCTGCTTCTCCTCCCTTCCCTCCCATGGTGCTCTCTGAAGGGCAGCCCAAGGAAAAAGCCTGGCAGAATTTTCAGGCCAGGCAGGCAAATCCACGCTCCAGCCATAAACTGAATTCCAAGCATTAAAGCAAATGGAAGTGGCATTTTGTGAGATGTAAAGCCCCAATTCAGAAGCAGGAATGAAAATTACTGTGGGTGTTTCAAGGGATGTTTGCAGAAATTGTCATGGAAAAATCTCACATGGTTGGAATTACCCAGGGAATGGTTTTCTACTACGAAAATAAAATCAGTGCTGGGTGGGGTGGAAACAAATGTTTTGTTGCAAGAACACTGACCAAGATTGGGAATTTGCTGCCCTTTCACAACTGCAGTTGCAGGAAGCTGCCACAAAACATCTTCTCCTGGTTTTTAGGGAGGTTCTGGGCAAAGATCAGGTTTGACCTTTCCCAGCAGCTTCCAAGGAAGGTGGCTCTGGGAAGGTTACAGAGAGTTTATTCTTCGATTACAGTGGCTCTGCAATCTGTGTTTCAGTGGAGTTATTCAGAGCTACACTTGTAACACAATCCCACCCGTTTTGAGGGGATAAATGCACGTTTTGAAGTTATTTTAGGAAAAAAGCAACAGGCTGCACTGCCTTAAATAACTGCTGACCTGCAATTATGAGCTAAGAGCTGCTGCATACAATGTAAAGAAAACCTCAGGACGACAGGAATGGAAAACATGCCTTTTAACTGAGGCACAGACACATTTCTTGGAGCACACATCCTCTCAGGCACAGCTCCTGCATGCCATAGATGCATTTGCTCTGCTGCTGGAGCATGGGATAATGTGCTTTTCTGAGCAGTTGTAAAGATTGGATCTGCTACTCACTCACTGCCAGGCTGCAAGGGAAGCCTGGTCACAGCATTGCTTGGTCCATAAAAGCTGGAGCAGAGGGGTGATGCTGGCAAATGTAAGTGGGAGCAGGCCTGGCTTTGCTGCCCTTCCTGCTGGCACAGCCCCAGTGTGGCTCTGGGGGCATCCCCAGTGCCCAGGGAAGGATCATCCAGGTGGGCACTGCTCCACCACCCACCCCAAACTGGGATTGGAAGAGACAGGGCTTGTCCCTGGCAATGGCAGGGGGGTGGGACTGGATGATCTTTAAATTCCCTTCTAACCCAAACCACCCCATGATTCTACAATCCAAACACAAAAGGAGTGAAGTGATCTGGATTAGATTCAGCAGAACAAGATAACAGAGTGTTAAGTAAAAGGTGATTTCAATCATTTATTTGATCATTCACAAGATTACCTGAAGAACTGGAGAACAGTTACAGACACATCCATCAAAAATGTAGAAAAAAATTGCAATAATTTAGGAGCAAAAGTGTTTGAGGGACTATTTGCAAATGGCATTTCATGGATTAAATAAATTGTGCTTCAGTGACAAGGAAGAGGCACCAAACTTCAGCCAGGTATTCAAGGACAGTACATGTTTCTGAAGCAGCTGCTACAATTCACAATAACAGCCTGAGTCTCTTCCCACTGAAATCCCAGGGCAGGCCTAGGACTTGCTAATGGTTTATTATTTATTGGTTTATGTTTCATTAACTGAAATATTCTGAGCATTGCACAGGGTTGGCAAACATCATAAAACTAGCATCAGTTTCTGATTCTGCCACTGAGCTGGTAATGGATTTGGCATAAATAATTTAAACTTTCTGGCTTGTTTCTCTATATGGAAAGTAAAGGTTTGTTGCTTTTTTTAAATAAAATGTTTTGATATCTAATAGTAAACATGCTACATTAAAAGTAAATATTTTATCACCATATTGTCAGTCCCATTTACATGCTACATATGTTATACAGGGGAGTGATAACAACTCCTATAAAACCATGAAAAGTTGATCCATAAGTACTGTGAGATACCTGAGCATTAAAAGAACAGATTTTTTTTTTTTTTTGAGTAGCTGAGCTTTCTGCTAGTACAGATTAAATAAAAAATTAGAAGAAGAAGAAAAACAAAGCTTTAAATCTTATAAAGTGGTAATTGTGCATAGAGAACAAATGAGGCCTTGCAGCTTTAGCAGCTAACCATGACTGTGTGTTGGACATGTGTGTTTTTCATTATTGGCAAACACATTGTTAAACACGAGCAGACCCGAATGTACACGTGCTTTACATTACATCTGCACAAGGGAACTCTTCCCACAGCCAGCACCACTTTCCAAATCCCAAATGATGACTGTTCTGAGGAGCCCTTGCTTGGAACACTCCTCGTGTGCTTTATGGAACACACATTAAAAATCCAGGATCAAACACTGCTGGTTTTTCACTTGTGATTACAGAACTTAGAGCAGCAGCAAGCCCAGCCAGGCAAAACCTTGCACTGCAATCCCATAAACCCACATGATGGAAATTAGGCAGCCCCAAGGATAAATGCCTGTCCTGGCTGGCCAAAAAAAGGATAAACTGATTTGAAATAGTACAACAGTAATTAGCAAGGCTAACAAGGATTTCCATGTGATCACTAAGCACAGGAAAGCATTACATGGAGTGGAGGGGAAAAAAGGACAGGGCAGCTCTGCTGCCTCAGGACCAGCATCCATGGTGGGAGTGGGATAAAAACCAGAGCAGCAGGGTTCAAGAGTTAATATCACATGAAAGAGATGGGAAACGAGGGCAGAAAAACATCTGAGTGGATTTTGCTGCTGTTAAAGCTGATGGTCAGCCCTGTTGATGTGGTGGTAGATGCCCCATCCCTGGAAGTGTGCAGGGCCAGGCTGGATGAAGCTCTGAGCAACCTGGTCTAGTGGAAGGTGTCCCTGCCCATGGCAGGGGTGGAATGAGATGTTCTTTAAGGTCCCTCCCATCCCAAACCATTCTGTGATTTTATCATTTTATGTTTGGCTCTTTCAAGGTCAGGCCACACTTGGAATGCAAGTGTAATTTGAGCCACCAGAACATCTGCTATGGGGTATTTCCAGACCATCCTGGAACAAGAAATACCCGAATTGTGTGAGAAAACGGATTCTCACAAAATCTTCAGGCAAAAATGGCCAATAAGCTGAGCTAAGCATGACAGCTCCAGCTCAGATGAGAGAGCCAGGGCCTCGCTGCATCCCCTGGCCTCTTTCCACTGAAATAAATGGAGTTCTGCTGATCTGGCTCTGTACCTGGGAAGGGCTGCCAGCAGACAAGCTGATGTGACACATCAGTGTTAGAAAGGGGTAGGGGGCGTGGAAATCTGTTAGGTAGTATAAAAAAATTGTGAGTTTGGTGCTCCTCGACCGTGTAAAATTCATGAGGTAATTCAAAGAGAATCACAGCCCAAGTTTATGGTGACCCAACTGATCCTGGCCAAAGTCCTCAGCCAGGACATCTCATGTGGAAAGAGCTCTTAGGTGCTCCCTGGTTCCTAGAGAGCAATTTCTGCTCTATGCTGCTAAAAATTCCCACCTTGCAACAAGGTAGACCTAAGAGTGACACAGTGTGCTGGGGTTTGCTCCTTCTTAGAGCAGAAAGAAATGCAGGGGGAAAAAAAACCCCTTAAATTCTGGTGGCCTAAATTTTTCCTACAGTCCTTCAGTGTTTTCTGCTGGGTTTAGGTTCCAAATGGGGATGAACCACAGGTAAATTCCAGGTAAAGGGACTGAAGTTCATCTGTATCCAGGCATCAGGGCTCAGTCCTGACAGTAGTTCATGGAACCCTAAAATGATCTGGTTTGGAGTGAACCTTAAATCTCAGCTCATTCCAACCCCTGCCACAGGCAGGAATCACAGATTCCACTATCCCAGGTTGCTCCAAACCCCTTCATCCTGGCCTTGAACACTTCCATGGATGATTGTTACAAAGCCAGGAGTTATTTCAGTGGCTTTCAGCTTGGCCTTACTTCTGAGCTTTAAGGTACACTGCTGTCAGAAAATCAGAGCTGGATTTGGGGAGACACAGATAAAAAATATCTGTATTTGTCAAAAATCCTTCCTGTCATTTCACTTTAATCCCAGATAGTTTATCATATTTCAACTTTTTTTAAAAATATTTGATAGCAAATCTCATCCCAGATGCCTGTGCCCACAGTACCATTAGATCTACACCTCATCCCTTTGACTTGATTACTGTTTCTGGTGGAGTCTCCAGCAAATCAGAGCTGAGTCCTGAGCAGCTCATGCTGGCAGCCTGATGAAATCAAGAAAAAATGTAGCTCTTGTTTATTGAGAAAGCAAAGCTGCTTCCATAAAAAAGAAGGAGACACAAAAGAGAGGCAAAGATGAAATAGCACTCTGAGGGAGGCATTTCAATCATTTTAGAAGGATTTCAGGGCAAAATGGCAAGAGGAAAAGAGATTCCTTCTTTAAAATGACCAATCTTATGGTTTTAGTATTCTCAAAACACTTCCAGTCTCAGAAAGGATTATTATGGGCAACCTCAGCTTTAAACTAAGAGCCAGCCTCCTTTCTGTGGGTATGGAATTGTTCCCAAAGGGATTATATTTTAAAATATGAGGGGGGAAAAATGACACACAAATTTCTGGGACAAGAATTTATCTTAGAAGCTGCTCCCAGCTCTCTGCTGCTGTAGAGCACCAATGCTCAGCCACCCCTGAGTGACACAGGGCCCTGGTGACTGTCACTGCCAGGTGACAGCAGCTTCTCCAGCTGGCTCAGGTGAGATCAGGAGCACAGAGGGAAGG
Source organism: Horornis vulcanius (assembly GCA_013401035.1). Classification (NCBI taxonomy): domain Eukaryota; kingdom Metazoa; phylum Chordata; class Aves; order Passeriformes; family Scotocercidae; genus Horornis; species Horornis vulcanius. Next base: position 18,452 of record VZUA01055718.1, read on the forward strand.
GAACAATCAGCTGCCATTTGGGGTGGGAGGATCCTCCCCAACACCTGCAGCTGAGGCTGCACCTGCTCTGCAGGAGCTGCTCCTGCAGAGCTCTCAGGGAGCCTTCAAATGGCTTGTCAGACCTCTCCTTCCTCCTCTGGGGATGGTTAAAAAGAAAACACAAAGCAAAGCAACAACAGCAACAAAAAGACAAAAAAATAAAAACCCCAAATGCTAAAAAGACTGAATTTGGCTCCCATCTGACATCAGCCTCCTACACAATCCTGGGAGGTCGCTCAGCCTACACAACCCCCCTTCCCTTTTCTTTGATTAGCCAAGATACAATTCCCTTAATTTTGTTAGGAGCACTTTGTAAGAGTGATGGAAATTAAAGCTGGCCCAAGATCATGGAGATGCAAGTAACTTTCTCCTGCTTTTCCATGGCTCCCTTTCTTCCCTCCCTTTCTCATCAGCACCTTGCACACCTTCCCAGCAGGAGCCACATCCTGACAATAAAACCAGCCCACAACCACCTGTTGCAGACACATCTTTGCTGCAGTTTGCTCAGTGAAACACAGGAATGCTTTCATGCCTGTCCAAGCTGTCTGGTGTTAAACAGAAGGAAGGGCTGGATTTTCTGTACCCAGAGATGTTTGCAAGAAAAATCACATCAGCAGAGCAGTACAGATGAGAACTCCCAGTTTATGTGACCAGAGCCATGCTGGTGTATGTCAGGGACTTGATCTCCTCTCCAGGCTGCAGAAATCAGCTCCTTGGCATCCAGGGGATTTCTGGGATGAAATGCATCACAGCTCCTTAGTTAAGAAAGGTTAAATTACATCAAGAGCATTGTTGGAGCTCTCACTTTAATATCATTTGCAAGTGTTCCAATGAAAATCTCAGCCTTGGGCAAATCTTTCTCATAATCCCATGTTATTGATTAGTTTCAGCAAGCCCCAAATGGCAAACTGTCCCAGTCCCTTGTTAATGCAGGCATCTCCTCTCCTCTGCTGGCTCTGAAATAACAATGAATGCAGCATCCTTAGGCTTGCCAAATGCACCTTAAGCTCATGAAATACCAGCTTTATGTCAAAAATAGGCTTTTTGGAAAAGCAGAACTCAAAACTCTGACCAAAATGGAGGAGAATTGCAGCACATCTAGAGAAATTTCAGCTCAGTCCCAAAATTTGAACCTAACTTCCCCTTTGGAAGATTTTGGAATGAGAGTTTTTGCTGAGGCACGGCCTAGCTAGAAAACTGATTGTGAACTTCAGACTAAGGGGAAAGAAAAAAACAAAAACAAAACCAAAAACCAAACAATTATGAATCTGGCTCTTAAAAGTCAGGGCTTCAACATCCACATCCACTGCTGGCATTTCCCAGCCTTCAAGGAGAAAAGCTCCTTAATGACTCGCCAAGGTCTGGGCAAGGAGCCTGGGCTGTGAATGCAGTCTGTGCCCTATTCCTGTCGAGGATCCTTCATCCCCAAAGGCATCAGCAACAGCCCCAAAGGCTGAGGGAAGTGAAGGGAATTCCAGTCCTCTGGCAGCTGCCAGGGAAGGCCACCACCCCATTTGCTGCCATTAGGCAGATGCATCACAGCAGCTCCATCCCTGCCTGGCTCCCAAGTGACAGGGGGTTTATTGCTCCTCCAGGCTCCAGCCACAGCCATTACTGCAGCCAAATAAAATGTAATCACATTTACATGGGATTTTCAAGCGCCACTAAGAAACCACTCAGTCTTTGCTGCCAGACGTGGGCTTCCTCCCAGCCTGCCATCCCACCCCTGCGACGGGCACATCCTGCCCTTTGTCTGCAGCCATTCACAGAAAACTTCAAAGGAATCCTTCTCTAAAGCTCCTCCTGGCCCGTCCTGCCCCGCTGCTCTCCCGGGGTGGGGGGCACAGGATGACAGCAATTGAAGGTTTCCTTCCTCTGTGCTGTGCTGCTGATCACCATCAATCACCAGATTTTTGGGCACCACGAGGCGCTGGACCAGCACAACAGCACAGGTCGAGGATTTGTGGCTTCTGCCAGCGGTACAAATGTTGCAGAGGGAATTACAGCAGCTCCGGGGTAATCACGGGCCTTTCTTCAGATGCTGAAAGCATTTATAGACTTCTCCCTCAGAGCAGGGTTATGAATGGCTGTGCATAGTTAGGCTAATGGTTGGGAAAATCCAATACCTGCTAAAGTCCTCTCTTAGGGAGAGGGGAAAGTCTTGTCTACAAGCTCTGTGCTGTGAGGCACGACTTGGATTGCACCCATGCATTGCTGCTACTCTTTCCTTTCCCCCCTTGGGCAGATCTCCTCATCACGAGGACCAAACCAAGAGGATTTATAAACCCTAATTCTTAACCAACACTGTACTGCACAAAACCAGATTTGGGGCAGTTTAGCAGGTTTAACCAACACTGTACTGCACAAAACCAGATTTGGGGCAGTTTAGCAGGTTTAACCAACACTGTACTGCACAAAACCAGATTTGGGGCAGTTTAGCAGGTTTAACCAACACTGTACTGCACAAAACCAGATTTGGGGCAGTTTAGCAGGTTTAACCAACACTGTACTGCACAAAACCAGATTTGGGGCAGTTTAGCAGGTTTAACCAACACTGTACTGCACAAAACCAGATTTGGGGCAGTTTAGCAGGTTTAACCAACACTGTACTGCACAAAACCAGATTTGGGGCAGTTTAGCAGGTTTAACCAACACTGTACTGCACAAAACCAGATTTGGGGCAGTTTAGCAGGTTTAACCAACACTGTACTGCACAAAACCAGATTTGGGGCAGTTTAGCAGGTTTAACCAACACTGTACTGCAGAAAACCAGATTTGGGGCAGTTTAACAGGTTTAACCAACACTGTACTGCAGCAAAGCAGATTTGGGGCAGTTTAGCAGGTTTAACCGATTTTTTTATATGGTCCAAGGGGTTGGAAATGCTTCCCTCCCCCTCCCTTTTACCTGTGCCCCTCCCCAGCTCCCTGCAAGGCGCTGCCCTGGGTGGTCACTGCCCCGTGTCACAGAGGTAGCTCTGCTCCCCTGCTTGTTTTCTCAAGTGGTGAATGTGCTCTTTCATAAACAGCCTTGTCGTGTCTCTGACCTTTTTGTGCACTACACGAACGGGCCTCATGCTCGCTCACCCCCGCAGAAGATCAGGCAATAAAATCTTATTTTCTCAGGAAATGGTATCACTTGTGTATCTTAATGAAAATGCTGCGGTTTGTTGTTTTACACGGCGCTGCAAGCACCCAGATCAAAGAATTAACACAAGATTCCAGATCAGATCTAGCTCTTCAAGCAAGCCGTGTAGTCTTTGTCTTTGATATGCAAACAAAGAATCGTTAAATAAATTTGATAGCATCAAGCTAATAGGAGGCTTCGAATGCAGATTGAGCAACCACGAGCTAGCTGGAGACAAGCATTTTGATAAAGCAACACTAAAAATAAAAATAAATTGCAACTTAGAACTTTGGAATTCATTCAAACACAGATCAGAAAGCCTCAGCAGTTGTGTGAGTCAATGGAGGCCTCGAGGAGGGCCAGCTGTGTCCCCTCAGGTGTCACTCAGGTGTCCCCAAGGCAAAGGAGAACAGGAATGTGCCTCTGGAGAGCTGCAAGGGCCCCGAGCAAGGACAGGGATGTTTATTTATCCACCCAGGCTGTGCCNGTATTTTGTCTCCAGACATGTTACTTTAGGAAAATCTGGGGGTTAGGGTGAAGCTGATCAGATTATTTTCACATCAGCAACAAATTTTATTGTTGCAGTGCTATCATTATTTGTGGGTGGACAGAGCTCAACTCCACTGGCTTCATCTTAAACAGAGGAAAAGGTTTGAGGCCAGCATGGGCAGCGTGTGTCAGCTTTCCTTTTTGTAACCTCTTGGCCTTCTGGAGGATACCTATGGAATAGCACGAGCTCAGCTGATGTAGATACTTAGAAAAGAGGATTTATTGTAGGGAAAATTAAAATATAACTCCTGCTCAGTGGCTGCAGTGTGTAAGGAGAGAAAGGAAGTTTCTCTATCGGTGTGTGAACAAAAGCTGCTTTGTGCTCCAAGTTATTTCTGCATTTCCACTTTGGAATATTACCATTGGCCATAGATGAAAGCAAGATTGCTGGAGAACTCCTACAAATAACTAATTGCAGCCTGCTGGTGCCAGGGATGCCTTCTCCTGAACACCTCCCATCCAAAGCACCAGCAGCAGGGCACAGCTGGAGCAGGTCACAGGGGCACACAGAGCTGTCCCCACGTGTCCCCATCATCACCCATGAGTAGAGTTTGCACTCCAAAAGTGGGAACCCCCAGAGTTTAAAACCTTCTCCCACTTTGGAGTTTGCAACCCCCTCCAGGCTGAGCAGCTCCCCAAACAGCTGGCAGCTCTCTAGATTTAGGATCCCCCCATCCCAGAGGCAGAGCTGAGCCTTTCCCAGGCTGGTACCCAGCCAAGGGATGAGCCAGGAGCATTTATTCAGCATCCCAGGAGCTTTGCCCAGGAAGCTGCAGGTACAAGGATTAGTGGATTAAAGAGCAAGAGGGACACCTTAAACCCACTCAAAGCAAGATTTTTTTTTTCCAGGATTTTTACAACAAAACAGAAGAGTTTTATATTAAGTCTCTGGAATAAAAGAGTGTTCAGATACTGCTGCCACACAGGCTGGCATGCAGTTGAGGCTGTAATCTATGGAAGTTATTATTTTTAAAAGCACAAACGAGCTTTTACTGTTTCAAAAGGGAGATATGGAGAAGAGGGAGTCTGTCACCACGATGTGGTAACCCATTCTGCTGAGAGATTTTCATACACAAAAGCCACCAGAGCTCAGAGGATGATTTGCAAGAGATCTGGACCTGCCTCTGTGGCTGGACCCTGCACAAAACAGAGCAGAAAAGGCAAGTTCATCCCAGGCCAGGGGGCCACAGGATGCCCAGCAATTCCCCCAGTCCGAGGCAGGGAGAGGCTGGGGTGGGACTGCCTTCAAGGACACACAGAAGCAAAGGGCTATTTCAGAAAATCACACCCTCTCCATCCCCCCTCCCATCCCCAGCACCACAGGAACCATCGAGTGCTGTTTTCCCTGGGAAGACTGAGGTAACAGTATTTCTTTTTAACACAGCTCTTTATTGCATGCAGTACTTAGGAGCCTCAATTGCTCCTTCTGCACAGCTGGAGAGAAAACACACATTGGCTCAGGATTGCCTGCTCTGAGTGGCCCAGGAGCAGCAGGCAAAACCCGGGGCTTTGCCACCACTTTGTGTTTTACTTTAGAAAAATATCAGTGGCAGCACCGAGGTAGATAATTCATCAAACTCAATCCAGCCAAATATACATTCACCCTCTTAGTGCAATACATTATGGGAGAGGCTGCACACTCCTTCTAATGGCCACATCATCACCAGTCCAGAATTAATGCTCATGCCAGCAGCATTAATTACCCTCACTTTGATTTCTCTCAGGGATAAGGCCTCAGCAGCACTGAAGCCCTGCAGTCCCTCCTTGCAGCACTCTTTTCTCAAGCCCAGGAAAAACTGTGATGATCAATATTGATTGATCGCTGCGCTCAGTCCCACTGCTGCTTCTAAATCACAAAAAGCACTTCATCAGATAATGCATCTGTTTAAATTTACCAAAGAAGAGGCAGTTACACATCAGCTTCAGGGCCCAGACATGCAAGAGCGCACCGACGGCTCCTAAAATAGATGGAAATAATTAAATGCCTGAAGAACACGATGCAAACAGGAGTGCTGACACAGATTTGACATTGCTGGCTGAGCAGCAGGCTGGGGAGCAGGGATTAAAGTCCCTTCAAGCAGCTGGGCTTGTGCCTGCCCCACCATCCCTGGTCCTGGGCCAGCTCCCAGCTGTGGGTCCAGGGGCGTGGTTGGGCTTCTGGAAGAAGAGGCAGCAGATTTGTCTTCTTGAGCAGTTAATTAGCACAGGGGTTGATGTGGGTTTAAAATCCCTTTCTACCTGAGACAGGGCACGAACCCCTCATTCCCCACCTCCCACAAAAGGTCCCTAAACAAATAAACCTCAGGGATGAAACACGCCCAGGAGTCTGGATAAATATTTTGGGAGGAACAAGTGGGAGCACACCAGCTCCTGAATCCCATTGGATTTCAGTCTCACACTTACCTGTTCAATGGTGATAAAGCTCAGCAACAGAAAATTAGATAGAAAGCAGAATTTCATCATAGAAAGTAAGGGATCCACAGGTGAGTGGGACAGGAATTAAGGGGAGCAGAACCCATTTCTTTGTGGGCACCCAACCTCAGGTGTCAGTGACACCTCAAAAATAAAATCTAAATACCCCAAGCATGCACGAACTTGTAAATGTGTTGCACTTAGAGTAAAATATTTCTTTATTCTGATTTCCATTGAAAACCAGCCACAGAAACCTACCCAACCTTTGACAATTATGGGAAAGTTTGTTCTACACAGACATAAAGACTGGCAGGCTGTGTTGTCAGGCTATTTTGAGAAAAAAAAATCCAGAATTATCCCTGAAGACCATTTTCCAGCAATGTTACCCTAAAACCTGCCATTCTGTATAATCAGTGTGCTGAAAAGAGGAGTTGAAATTTATAGCACCCATGTGCAATATGGGCTCATCAAAAAGTATTAAATCATTGCTCAGAAAAATAAATAAGAGTTCCTAACACGCTTGCAAGGCCACAGTTGAAAAGCATTTCATTAACAAAATCTAAAATGGGTTAAAAGAAAAAAAAATTAAGCCTGCCTATTTTGCCTTGGTTTCTTCCTCTAGATTTGATTGTAACTTTGGAAAGATAAATGGCACTTACTTCATCAGGGAACAAGCATTTTCTGTGGCTCAGCTGGGCTGCATCCATAGATCTTCCCTGAAACCTGTGGAGCCCCTCAGCCCCCAGTCCTCGGAGCTGCACTTTCAAGGGCATAAACTTGACACCACATAAATATTATGTGCTTTTCTTACACTTTGTAGCTCAGAATTGATTCATTCTCGAGCACAGTCTCAGGGCTGAGTGTAACATAACTCATCTCCAGCTGGCATTTTCTCTGTGAATAACACACCAAGCAGCCCTTCACCCAGGGATGAAGCCTGCAAGAAAATAACAACACATCTTTTTCCTGCTCACACCACCACAACTCTTCTTGGGATTTGCCCTCAGATTTCTTCCATTCCAAAAAAGTAGATTTTACTAATTCTTATCCTTCTTTGTTCAGTCTTATTTTCACCAGCAATTCTAACCCTAACCCAAGAATACCATTTTTGATCATCTAAAATAAAGGTCACCTGCTACCAGTCTCTGAAAGAACAGGTAAATACTTTGATATTTCTTAATAACTGGTTGCACAGTTAAAATCTGAAACTAGAAACTCATTGTTGGCCAACTGACCAGTCTGGTTGGCTTAAAATACTACTACTACTAATAATAATCATTATTATTTACAAGATAAAGCAGAATTCAGATTACCCTGGAAGCAGGCAAGTCCCATAAACACCAGCAAGATGTCAGTGGCATGACAGATCATTGCCAGGGAATTTATTCCTTTAATAGTTTTCAAATCTCTCCATGGACTCCAATAACTTTCCACAACAGTATCTCCACACAGAGGGTTTGCTACACCTCCCTGGTCTCCCACATTTGTCAGCATTTAATTGATGTTGGAATTTAGCCTTTCCAAAAGCAGTGCCACCTCTCTGGGGAATACACCTGCAAGAGTTTCTCAGAGCTCAGGTGTGTCCTGAAGGACACATTCTGCTGGAAGGTGTTCTTGGGTAAGTGTTGATATTTCCCCACCAAGTGTCCCTATTTCACATTAAACCAGACTTCAGTAACTCTGCTTTTTAATATGTTGTTTTCAAAGCGATTCTCATCAAAACCTTTTAAGTTCAGGTTTCTTATATTCACCATATTCCTAAAGGATCACTCTGTGTCCACACAGCTCCTGGAATTGCTTTCCTTTGATTCTTGTCTAATTTTCTTAGCTGATGTCTTCCAAATCCCCCCCAAATCCCCTACTCCAGTGTGGGCTACCACATCTGGCAAAGTGGATTTGCTGCAGGCTGTGCAAGTCCTCCCCACACACCTTTTCCAGGATGTTTTACTGCACTGTGTCAAGTGGTTCCCCTCACTGGGACAGAGCTGCTCACACAGAGGTGTGGGAATTGTTAGATGAACTCAGGATCCCTTCTGACAACTTCTCAGAAATGTTGCACTTCATTTTGTATCACTTGTGTGATGAGCAGAAGTTCTTTCACCAGGGATCCTGGCCCTGAGGGTTCTCCAAGGGGCAGTGGGATAACTGTGATCCCTCACAGACTTCACAAAAGGGACTCTCTAAGAAGTCATCTGCAACTTCTTTTCCCATCCCTTTTCCCTCCTACCCCTCCCTTTTCTCTGCAATAGGGAAATTCCTCCTTTAGCAAGGAATTTCTCCCTGGTCTTTCAGAGATTTCTTGGGAGAGAGTGCCACCTCAGCAAGCCCTGAAATAAGAGTTGCCTCCTCCACCTTCAGGGATGATGGAAACTCTAAACACACTGACAAACAGCAAAGGTCAGCCTGCTTTTAAAAATGTCATTTTTAATGCCTTAAATGAGGTATGAATTGTAGAAGTTCATCTACAGATGCACGATCAAGCCCCTATTCTATAGCTACCTATATTATAAAGGTCAAAGACTGCAGAATATTTTTTTTTCACTGTTTGGCTTTGCTTCCTCCTAAGGGATCAATAAAGTAACTCATATTTCCTTTCTATTTTAACTGTGTTGTTGAGAGTATCTTATCCTAGGCAGTGAACTGCTGGCACTACCTTTTTTTTACTCCCTATAACCTTTAAAAGAATAGATAATTCAAACACCACCTCGAAAACAAGTGGTAATAAAATGCAACACCAGAAAAACAGCACAGGGTAAAACTTCCAGCAGAGCCTCCTTTATCAAGACTCTTCATGAACTTTCTTTTTCTCTCTCCATGCCAGTAAGTTCAGAATGAGAACATCCTGTCCCAAACCATGACTGGTTTTGGGATCACCACCACAGGACTTTGGTCAGTGCACAGAATGGGGAGATCTGGAGAAGCCAAGATAATGTTGTTGGAGGTGATGCAGATCTCCCATCCCCAATTTCAACAGTGAGGCTGCTGCAGGAATACCTTGATGGCATTAATTTTCTCCTCTTCCTACCTTGACTCTGAGCATAGACATCAAGCAGGCAGAAAAGCAGGGGAAAAGGAGTGTCACAAAGTAAAGCCTGCTGCCGAAGCAGAAATTCACTTTAATCCCATTCCCAAAGATGACTCATGTTCTTCAGCAGAACTTGAAAGTCAAGGTTCTCCCCTTTAAAGTCTTCATCCTTCTGCAGTACTAGCCTCAGTGATTTTCCATGTAAACAGAGAAGTTTTAATTACATAAATGGGTGCTTCTGCTGTTTTCACAAGAATTCCTTTATTCAGAGGCAATGCTTAAAGGAAGCTGGTCATCTTCAGAGGTTGTTGAATAAGGTGGGTTACTGTTCAAAGCAAGTGAAGGAACGTGGAAGTACATTTTAATTAAGTGTTATAATCCATAACTCCAGGAAATGCTTGTCACACTCCCTTAACCCTGGCCAGAATCAAGATGGGATCAGGTGGTGCTTATTGGGGTCTTAGAAAAGCCATGGATAAACCCACTCAAGAAAAGGTTTTGCAAATGAAAGGAGGCACAAAGTGTAAATTAATGGACTGTGATGTCCTAAAGAATAACTAAGGAATAGAATAAGAAATTAATCTTCTCCTTGAGTCTGGTGGAGTTGCTTCAGTCCCCTGAGATGACAATGGACACTGAGAGCCACCCCAAGAGGAAAAATGCATCAACATTTGTGAAGGACACTAAGTAAGGCAGGCTACCTCCAGAGCAAATCACGGGGAGCAAGCAGACAACAAAAAAACCTGAAGTTTATTGAAGAGTTCAAGGTAACCTCCTTTTATAACACAAATATTTGTTGCATGTTACTGGCTGTTCTGTTGTACCAAAAAAAAAAAAAAAAAAAAAAAAGTTGGCTTTGCTGTAGCAGTTAATGAAACTCCTCAGTGCCTGGCAGCATTAATAACAGAAAAGGGTGTCATACTTTAAAATGAAATCTAATCTAGCCTGACACAGCGGATTGTTTACCTCTGACCTTCCCACAGCCAAAATCCTTTTAAAGATATGAAGAGGCTTTGGCTCATTAGGATGAGCAGCAGCAGCCCAGCTTAAGCTGTTTTGCTTGAGAAAGTTGATAAATGATTGTTGTCATGAAAGGTGGAGAAGAGGGAATCTGAGCAGCAGTGCCAGGTGCTGGGGGAGGTGAGTCAAACCTTTCAAGAGAGGGGATCTCCATTATTTTACACTCCTGGGGGAGAAGATCCTTGGGCTGATTCAACAGTGAATCAAAGTGAGCTGAGATTTTATCTGGCCGTTCACAGCAGGTACTGAGTCCCTCTTTCTTTCTGTGAGTCTAGTAAAGCTTTGGGCTCCTGTGCTCAAGGTGCTGAGAATGGCCCCACCTGGCCTTGCTCTGCACGTGAATGGAGTGGGAATGATCACACAGCTAAAAAAAGTGGGAGCATCTGAAGAGTCTCTGGTCTGTTCAGCCAAGAAAAGACTGTGGCGACAGATACTGGCAAATAGGTAAAAGCAATAGTTAAGAGGAAGGGAATAAATGTTTATGCCTAGAGGAGAAAGAGCAATAAACATAAAGGATGCTGTAAACATAAAGGATACAACAGAAAAGCCAAGTCAAGCATCAAGAAAAGTCTAATAAAAAGAACAGTTAATCACTGGAAGGAGTTTATCCTTGGAGAGCAGGTGAGAGAGCACCAGGTGAGAGGTGGGGCTGCTCCTGGTGCTGCACAGGGCTGACCGAGGCTCACGGAGCAGTTTGGGTGGGAAGGGACCCCCAAAAATCCTCATTCCAACCCCCCCGCAATGAGCAGGGACAATGCCTGCTGGTTAGTGTAACCCCACAGCAAGGAGAGGAATGCTCAATTTGCCATCTTGCCCGGGGGCTCAATTTTTGGGGCGCTCATGGCACATTCACATGGTATTTAAAGCTCCCTCTTCATGGAATCTCCCTGCTGAGGATGAGCTCACCCGTTCTCCAGCTCCTCTCCCTGCACAGCCCATCCCTGATCTATCAGCTCCTCTCATTCCCTGCCATCCCCTGCCCCAGCAGCTGCTGTGGTGGGTGAGGGCTGCCCACAGTGTCTCACAGCCCGCCCCGAGCTGCTGCTGGCACCATCCCAGGTGCAGCAAGAGCCAGCTGGTGCCTGAGAGTGGCTGGCAGAGCAAGACAGCCTCTGCCAGCTCCACTTCCACAAGAACCCTGGCTGCTCTCCTGCATGCAGGCAGGTGAAGGAGTCTCACACCGCCCAGCTGGGGCTCTGTTGTCTGCCCAGTGATTTCAGGAGTGCCCCTCTGTCCCATCAGCCAGGGCATTAAAGCCCTTACCCTGGAAACCTGGAGAAGCCCAGGAAGAGTGATGCAGCTGAATTGCAAACCCTGACTGAAGTGGGTGCATTTCACACAGCAAAGCTAAAAAACGTCAGGATTTGAGGCTGCTCCTTGTAGCACCGCTGATTACAGGCTCAGGTTTGGTTTTGTTTTTTTTTCCCACCAAGTCTCTGTTTAATTCCTACAACTTAAAATAGATTGTTACAATGACAAGCATTAGACTGTTTCAGGAAAAAGTTGCTACCTGGGCAGTCTGTAACAAGTATAAGGCCCTTAATTGTAAAACTTCAGAAAAGGTGTTTTAAATGTAGTGAGAAGACTTGGCACTCTCTTCTTTTTGCCTCATGAAAACTAAGTCTATAATAAAAATGTGCCACCTTTCTTTTTATGCTATGGCCCACTTCAGAAAACTTCAAAACTTCAAAGTCCAGCCTTTTTGCTAGGATAGGCTGTGGCTTGTAGCTTCAAACATAAACAAAAGTCTAAAAAGTCTCCCAGCTGTAAAATTGTCTATTCAACACTGCAAGATTTTCATGGCTAAGTGCCCTGAGTGCATCAAAACACCAAATAATGCTGATTTGAACTGTGTATGCAGATCATTTTACTCCTCTTGACAGTCCCCAAACGCAAAATAAATAGCTGATGATTTCAGTGTTGCTTACACTCAGAACTTCAGTAACCAAGATGAAAAAATACATGAGCTCTTTAGAAATCAGAATCACAGAAAGCACCTGCTCCAGAAACACGTAATCAGAGGTAGAGATGCTCCTGGAAGCTTCCCACAACACTCATGGCTCTGTCCTTACGGCTCTTGTGAGTCATTTTACAAACTTCTTTACCTCATTATCCCCGTTCTCTGCAGGCAAAGTGTTTACTCATGTTAATTAACAACTCAAACTGATAAAGTCAAATATCAGCAGAGCTGTCTTCATCTTCCTGGTGGCTGAAGAACGCTGCAGCCTGTAGACAGGAATGCAATAAAATCAAACCAGCTTTTCAGTGTGATCCACAGCCTCAGCTTCAATGCAGGCATGGTCAGAAGGGAAGGACATGTGTAAATCTCTTTTTCTTCTTCCATTGCAGCACCAGAGAAATCTGGAAACTTTTAATTTAAAAAGCAAGTGGCCACGCACTTATATGTGGCGTGCATTGCTTTTAAAAAAAAAATGGGTTGTGTTGTGTGATGCTGCTAGTTTGAGAAAATTCATCTATTGTTTAAGGAAAGCTTTAGGAAAATTATTCAGAGGGAAGCTGAAGAAATGTGTGTATTTAGTGTCTTTCTGCTGGTTATGTTTGTGCTGAATCAGTGGCTGATTTATGAGGAACAACCTGGCACAGGTCTGATACTCAGCTAATTTAATGTACAGCACTGATGAAGATTTAAAAAAATGAGAGTAAAGACATCATTGAAGTCTTTGGGCTGTCTGGATGATTTCCTGCTTGGTGGCACCATCTCTCCTCATCACAGGTGGCTTTGGCTGCCCACAGGTGTCACCTGGTGAGCGAGGCAGAGGCGAGGGGGGACTCTCAGTCATGCAGCACCAGTGGCATCATTCATCTCCTTATTCCTCCTCAGTGTAGCTGAGAGACTTTCTCACATGGCAATGAGTTACTTTGGGTGGGTCACCAATCATTCCCATGCACAATTTCTTCTTGCCTTCTCTACCATGTGCTGAGATTAATCATTAATTTTCATTTGCAGCTGCCTCAACAAGTTAACAAGATCACACTTATTATAAACAGCAAATTTCATTTCAATAGCCAGGCTCTGAAAACCAATTTTTCATTGGTATAATTGAGAAAACTCTACTGTACTTGTCAGCATGTCTCCAAAAATTATATAGAAGTGAGTGTAGTGTACTGTTTAAGTAATTTGCATTCTAGTGTGAAAGGTTTAAAATGATAGATGCATGGAACATCTATATTTGCAACAAATAAAAAGCAAAAATGAGGTGAATTATAGTGTCCAAATCTGTGAGGGATCTGATCTGAGTTGGTGCCATTGCAGCAGGTTTTTCTATAACAGAAAATCCTTTTCCCACTAATTTCTGGAAGATATGAATGGGGATTTTTTTTTTTTTTCTGCTCATAAAATACAACCTCATGTTGTCAGACTTGGCTGCAGTTGGTTTTGATGTGGATTTCCTTACTCTGTGGAAATTGTAGAGTTTAATCTCATCTAGACTATAGATTTTATTTGAAGATTTTGCAGTGAGAGAATCTAAAGCCAACTCAGTTCACAATAATTACATTGTTCCTTTTAGGACAGGGGTCCAACCAGATGTGCTGTACTCCAGCACAGGGCAGCCCTCCCCAAAGCCATTAACTTCCCAGTGCATTTCCATCTGCCAACAAACTGTCTTTCCTTTTTTGCTCTGCTTTCCTTTGATTGTTTGTGTTGTCCAAATGAACGTTCGGGTGCTGTTCTCGCCATTTTTTGGCATTAAAATATCAATGGAAATCCCTTTGTCTGCACGTGGCTGATTTCCCAGCACAGTTCTCCTCCAGCCTTTCCCCCAAAGGAGGTGTTTCTTTTCCACCACCAGCCATAAACACCAGTGGGATGAGGAGTTCCAGCTCTTTCCATTCACTGCAATAAACCTTTTTAGCATCGGTGTGATGGATCTGTTCCATTATCCCCAAGGACAATGGGAAATGTGGAATTCAGGGGAAGTAACATTAGACAATTTTGCAAAGCTTTCTCTGTAACATGAGTTCTCTGATGCCATTCCAATTTTTAAATATATTCCAAAGGGGGAATATATGAACTACCAAAACATGAACAATAAGTGAATCTCTTACGGCACAAATCAGGAAAAGTTTGGGCTCTGCAAGCATTTGCAGATGGTTACATCCTACTGATTTTTGGTATTTAAATAATCATCTCAAAATACAACTTATGAAGTTAATTTCAAGAGTAGGCTGGGACTTCAAGTTCCAGAGTGATCTAAGGAGAAAATATTTCCTAATTGCAACAGAATTTCTAAATTAAAATGAAAATTTTAAAAAGTAATAAATTAGGAGTCCTGCTTTCAGTTAGCTAGTAAGGGTTTTTAAAATCCATTTTGGACTTGGCTCCTTTGCCTGAATTTCCAATTTATTTTTTGTTTTTACATCTTGGGTGTCTTTTTTGGGCTGGTTTTGAATTCCTCATGTATTTGCTGACGATGAATGTTTGCATCACATCTAGATTACACAAATCTCCTGCTCCAGGGCTTCTCTTGCTCACACACAGGAGGGAAAACAAACTTTCCCCCACTTGAGTTTTGTTTTGAGAGGGTGCTGGAAGAGGCAGGCACTCTGTTCTCTGCAGAAGAGCCAGAGGAAGAGGTACAAGCTGTGCTGAAGCTCTGATATTTGAGTCTCGGGGTGGTGGGTGTGGAATTGCCCAAAGGAGCTCTGAGCCCCTTCCTCACTCTAAGCTTTGCAGGGTGGCTGGTTCAGCTGCAGGGAATTTGCACATCCCACAGCCCCTGGAGTTTAGAAACACTTGGTCTGAGCTGGGTTCCCCTGCCTCGGAATTGTTGAGCTCTGTGAGTTCTTGGCATCTCCAGAGAGCAAAGCCTCTGCTGGTAATTTTTCAGTGAAGCATTAAAAGATCTGTTTAAAGATCGGTTATAAACCAAGCTGTGTGTTTGTCCATTTTCACTTTACTGGCCAGCAGTGTGTAATAATACTTCAAGATGAAAGATGATAACTTCAGAGACACAAACAAGTTGGAGCAATAAATGCATTAGTCAAGCACTTTGCTGAGGTGAACAAGGGGGTTTTTTAATGCTAAATCCAATGCAAAAACTACACAGAGAGGGATCCTCCACTTGAGCTGAACCTATCAAGAGCAAAATATTTCAATGAGGCTGAAACTCTTCAGCATAAGTGGTTTGCTTCATACTGAGAGGGAGGATAAATGATAAAAAAAGAGATGTTTGCATTCAAACAGGGGAAATGCAATGAAATTCTGAGGTCAAAATGACACAAGGTAGAAAAGCCACAGCTTTGAAGGCAGCTTTTAGTAGGTTCAGAGAGAGTGGATGTCATTAAATATACACTGGTAGCATTAAAAAAAGAAGAAAATATGGATGTGCAAGAAGTAGCAAGGAATAATAAAGAGGTAGATAAGGGGGAAGGGCTGGATTGGTTACTGAATGCAATTAAAGACTTTAAAGAAATAACATGGAAAGTAATGACATGGAATAAAATGTAATTCCACCAGATGATGAGCAATAGGAAGTGTTTCCAACATGAGAAGAGTAAAATGTTGATGAAGGAGACTGTGGGCTTTTCAAGGCAAATAAAACAATTTCTAGACAATAGACTCAGCCTCAGCAAGAAAAAAAAAATTAAATAAATTCCCTGCCTCAGTGTTCATAAAGGATATGGAACAGATGCCAAGAGCAGATGTACAGTTTCCAAAAGGAAAAAAGAGAAACATTGCAGAAAATCATTGCTATAACAGCTGATCAAGAAATAAAACAATCTCAGCAGTGGGGAAGAAAGCCAAAATTAAACAAAGATTCATCTCACTGTTCAGAAGATATCCAGAAAGGAAATATGAGCCTGGGTCACAAATGTTAAAACAGGGAAGCAAGGATAGACTAAAGGGATATTAAACAGGGATATTAAATAGGGATATTAAACTCAATGCCCCAGAGCCTCATCTTTCAACTCAGAGAGAATGAGAGGGAATGAGCCTTAACTTTGTGGTTTTCTTATAAAGGGCTTGAGGTGTTATGACAATAGAAACATCATTTTAAAAAGAAGAAAAAGGGAAAAAATAAGAATTTTTTTTGTTTATTTCCTGTGAAACATCCATTTTGTGGCTTGTAACTTTCTGGATCACAGATGCACTAGATGCCCTCTACAGCACTAGATGTGGACCAAATACATCATAAAATAATTGGGTTTTTTTCCATTTCAGCACATTCCAGCCACTGAGTATTATGTTTTCAAGATGAAGAAGGACATTTTTCCCTTGTGTTCCTGTGCTTCATAGGATTTATAACAATAAATATGGGCTGGTAGCTGAGGGGAATTGTGCTTTGCAAAGTGGCTATCACAAAAGTAAAGCATCACAGACTAAAATTAAACTTGGGGTTTGGGCTGGTTTCCAGCGGTGGGATCCAATTACTGGCGATGAAAGGAAGGGAGCAGAGTAAATCAGAACAAAGTTATTCCTGCAGCCAGAAACCAGAGCTGTGCAAAACCTTCTGCATGAGGTGGGGGACAGTTTGAACATTTTGATTTGGAGCACCAGTGAGTTAAGAAGGGAGTTAAGCTGATGCAAAAGTTCTGGGGGAAAACGCTTTCCTGTCAAAAAACACTCAAATTAACAAGACTTTGCACTTCAGCTGGAGTTGGGTGGATTGTTTTGAATTTCCTTGGGAAGCAGCCAAAACACTTCAGGAAGTTACAGTAAATTCATAAACTTATCAAGAGAAATATAAGGTGTGTTGTGATATTTGCAGGGAAGGAAAATATCAGCACGTGAAAGGATTTGTGCAATAACTGAATGTATTAAATTTATCTTCAAAAAAGAAGTCAAAGGTTAAAATAGAGAATGGAGAGAATGTTGTGTCCTAGGTGCCAGGTGCCATCTCTGAAAGCCATGGGTTAAATGGGTGTAGAATATGTTTTGGCTGGTGGGGGACATTGAAAATATAATTATCACTGGGGTTTTTTTTCCTCCTGTTATAATTTTGCAGTCAGAACAGCACTGGGGTCATATTCTGCAGCCATTCCTATGTGGCATGACCAAAATTACTGGCAGTTTTCTTTGCATGGATACATGGCACAGGTGAAACTTCCTGCATTAGTAAGAAATCTGTGAAGAAAGGAGCCTCAGGAGGATTCAGGAGGTCTGGGACACTTGCACTGGCTACTGATGTTTTGTCATTTTGAACAAAGAGTGGAGATATTTTTCCCTGTTTCAGAGACTGAGAAGTAGAAACCATTTACTGCAGAGGAGTGTCCACCCAGAGGAAGGATAACATCATGGCCACTTCAGTAAACAAGTTTTGAAAGAAAGTTGAGAGGGAATAAAAATAAGATTTAAGAGGGAGGGAGAGTTTCATCAGAGTAGGTACTACGTGGGAGGGAGTCGTGTTTGTCTTTTTGCTCAAAGTGCAATAACTCCCTATCATTTCCTGCACTTTATTAATAACTGCTCTTCTGTTTAAAAATATTTTAATCCCTTTCATAGCTGGGATGACTCACCAAGTCTTTTTTCATTGTTAAAGACGATTTCTTCTAGTCTCTCAGCCACCAGAACAGCATCCACAGGGAATAGCATGGTGCTAAACCAACACTATGTCTATTTTGTTCCCCCTGATCCAGTCTAATTATTCTCATTAAGCTTTACAGAGAGCTAAACATCTATGGTTATTAAAAATAAAAGAGTCAGAAAGCAATGCTCTACGCTGAACTGTGAAAGAGATGTGAATCTGTCAGAAACAAGAGGATTCCTGCTGCATCACATGGAGACGTGGTGCAAGTTTTAAACAAATCTGCCTGTTCTTGCTCTCAGCATCCATGAAGAGATAATTTTAGGGAGGCTTCATGCTTTTCCCAGCCAACTGTGCAGGGAGGCTCCTGCCTGACCCTCTACCCTGCTATTCCTGCTGGAGTTCTGCCTCCAGCTCTGGGTCCCCAGCTCTGGAAGGTCAAGGACCTCATGGAAGGAGTGCAGAGGAGGCCACCAGGCTGATCAGAGGGATGGAGCAGCTCTGCCATGAGGAAAGGCTGAGAGAATTGGGATTGTTCAGCCTGAAAAGGAGAAGCTTCAGGGTAACCTGAGACCTTCCAGAAGCTGAAGGAGCCGACAAGAAAGAGGAAGAGAGACTTTGGACAAGGGCCTGGAGTAACAGAACGAGGGAATGGATTCACACCAACAGAGAGCCGGTTTAGATGGGATTTTGGGCAGGAATTGTTCCCTGTGAGGGTGGGCAGGCCCTGGCACAGGGTGCCCAGAGAAGCTGTGGCTGCCCCTGGATCCCTGGCAGTGCCCAAGGCCAGGCTGGATGTGCCTCAGAGCACCCAGGAGAGTGGAAGGTGTCCCCTGCCCCTGGCAGGGGTGGAACCAGGTGATCTTTGAGGCCACTTCCAACTCAAACCATTCTGAGGCAGATGGAGCCCAGCACATTTGGATAGAGGAGAGGTCTGGTCCCAATCCATGTTTTCACCCTGGTTAATTGTTACCCCACTGTCCTGCCCTCCTGTGAGGGGTGGGGAGCTCAAGGAGAGGCTGCAGCTCCATCCTCCCCTGCCAGAGGACAGGGAGTGCCAAAAGCCTGCAGCCAGGAGGGGAAGCTGGTCACAAATGGCACTTCCCAGCCATGGAAAATGCTGCTTTCCCCCAAGCTTCAATTCCTTCATTTCCATTCTCTCTGGTGTCCCATGTCCCAGCGCAGAGCATGGCACAGAGCTGTGCTGTCACACGCTGCCACCACAGAGGAGGGGACCAGGCCACCACAAACCCTCCTGCTGTGAGCTCTTCCAGCCGAGCCCAGTGGAAACCAGAGATGTCACCAAGTCACAAAGGTGGTGTGAGGACACAGTTCTGACTGCTGGTTAAGTTAAAAGGGTGAGTTTATCATGCTACATCAGACAGGGATATCTTAATTTAAAAGCAGTTCTTTTTGTAGCATACTGAAGTTATTTTCCCACTTGTTGCCTATGTCAGTGCTGCATGCAGAGGACATTAGGCCTAGGGGATGGTGGCTCACCAGTTTTTTATTTGAAGTCTATGAGAAAGGAAAATGTGGTGGAGTCTCCATTTTTTTGAGGTCTGTATTCCAATGCATCAAGACAATAACTCCCTGAGAGATAGGCTATACTTCAAGTGTGCTTTATGAGCTGAAGACAGAATTATTGACTTGGTTCCTTTAGCCTGTGTTGTGCAGGAGATCAAAAAAGGTGTTTGCAATTGTATTCTAAGAACCTGAGCAATGCCAATGTCACAAATCCAACATAAATAACCAGTGTTTGCCACCCAAGAAGTCACAAAGATGGTAAAAAAAAAAAAAAGAAATGACACAGAGAAAAAATGGAAATAATAGGAAAAAAAAACCTGACAGCTTTCCAAGTGTGAAATTTGTTTGAGAGTAATTATGTAAGAATACTATGCATAGTTTATTCCATGCCAGATCTCCTGGTGAGCACATAAACATATTCATGCTGTTAATGTTTCCACTCAGAAGCAAATTGCCATTGCACTACTTAGAAATTTGTCAGCAGAGAGGTGGAAGAGGTGGGAATTAAGGTCCTGCTGCAGCAAAGACAGTCCCACTTTGAGCAGTGAGCCAAGCTCAGGCACAGCCCTGCAAGAAGGAGTTTGAGGAAGATGTTTGCCTCAGGTTACTTGATCCCTGGAGGAGGCTCATTTCTCTCAGGAAGAAGAAACTGGAGCTACCTGACTTCCTCTCACCCAGAACCAAGGCATTGGGAAAGCTCCTTCAGGGTATCAAACAATGGGGGGCGTTGCTTCAAGTCTGAACATTCCTTCTATTCAAATCTAAATACAATGGATTTTATCTTCACTGGGCTCGCTGGGGCCCTCGGTTGTCAGATCTGTAACCCTGCAAAGCAGATCCTCATCACTCCCCATTGTTTTCCACCAAATGAAGACCTTCCATAGAAGCTGCATAAATAGCCCATTCATAAAAATATAAAACCATCTTGTACCAAGACAATAGCCCAACATCGTCCCTGGTGAAGTCAGCAGAGTTAAACATGCAAAGAATTCCCCTCTCTCCTCCTGCTCCAGTGCAGAATCCCAACCACCATCATCTCTGCCTCATCTCCATTTCCATCACCACTTTATAAAAACTGGGAAGTAAAGATCAGGAGCAAAGGCTTTGGTTACCTGGAGAGCTCTTGTGCTCATGATACAAATGGACTGCAATAGTGGGCAGTAAAAGAGAGTCTATTATCTTGTCCTCTTTAAGAGGACTTCTTAGGAGATTTCTTTGATGTTTGCAAATTGGACAAGTTGTTGATTTCACTATTCATGATCCCATTTCTTTTTTTTCTTTTTTCTTTTTTACCCTTTATCAGAGTTGGCTGCTTTCCTCTATGCTCTACATGCCCAGATGGGAAGGAAATGGAGCACCAGGACAGAAATGAGGGGTTAATTCATTTAATCCAAGAGTGGGTTTCCTCACAGTATTGCCTGCATGGGAACATCCATGTATGCTTAGCCTTCCCTCTTCCACATGTACCACTTGTATTCTGCTTTGCTGAAAAACTGAGGGAAAACTGAATTGTTCATCACAAGGCCTATTTTCAGCCTCCATTTGGTCACAGGAGGAGTTTCCTTTGGTCCCTGCTTGAAAAGAATTAAATGTGAGGAATGTAAGAAGGATGTGGATATAGCCCACTCTTATACTCACACATTTCCAGGTTCTTGGCCTCTTTCTTGGACATATAATGTCTCATTTATTTGTGCCACATCACTGACAGCATCAGCTCAGTGATGAGTTACTGACTGGCCACTTCTTCAGGTCAGCATCAGCCTTTACCCAAAGCAGAAATGTTCCTTCTACCTGATTAGGAACCACTGCAAGAGAGCAGTGGGAGGCCGAGGATTCTCTGGTTAAAAGGCTGATTAGCTTTCCTTAAAACAAACTTAAACTGAACCAGGGGTGAATGATCTAGAAAGCAACAAAGTGCATCTAATTGGAGTAGAAATGGAACAAACTGTGCTCTTCCTTTTTGGCTTCCTTTTATGTTTTAATGAGAAGTGATAAGCACCATGTCTGATATTATTAAAGTGGATGAGCCTCTTGTCTTGGGCCAGATGCTGCTATCCTTGACACCAACATAAACAAGAGTTTTCCCTGGTAAGGATCCAAGGAGCAGAGGCCTGTCTTATATTGCAGCAGCCCAAGTTTGAACCTTGAAAAGCCCAGGCTTCTTTTCAGTCCTTCACCTTGCAATGAGAACATCTGACCTCTCTGCTTAACCCTAAATTAAATTTGTCTTTGGTTTCTTTGGGCAGGAGGGTCAATTTGCAAAACATTTGGAGCTGCTTGGTTCCCACCAGCATAAAGTTCAGGGGAGGTGACCTCACAGCAGTGCCACAGAGCCCAGCCTTGTACATCTGCCATTGTCACACATGGAGCTGCACATCAGCTGTGCTGAGGACAGAATTCACACGGTTTCTCCTTGGGGCAACTTCTTATCCTCAAAGTGCACTGAGGCTGAAGGAGGATGCACAGGAATTCCTGCAGAAGTCCCTGGCTGAGCTGAAAAGGAGGCACTGAAATGTGCTGCTGTAATAGGAATGTAATGAAAACTGTAATATCAGCATTGGGTGCTAGTGAAATTATCCAGTTTTCTAATATGCTGCAGATTGCTCTGCTGTCCTGTAACCTCATATTCTTGTGGGATAGCTTAAAAGAAATAAAGGTGCTGCACTAGAGATGTTTAGGATCTGATAAAAATCAGTCTCTCTTTCATCAATACCCCTTAACCATGCAACTAGGGATAACATATTAATTTCCAAGTGGGAAAGTCCTTTCCTGTGTTTAATCCTAGAATTATTTCCTGTAGATGCTGAACAGTCTCCTTACAGCCCTGGAGGCAATTCAGTAAGAACACGTTTGACTGTACTTTGAAGCTTACCAAGGGCTGGGCTGCCCCCTCACCAAGCACACAGCTGTACAACATCCTACACAAGGCAAGAACGAGGATCTGACTGGGATTCAAATGACATCTTGGTCCAGACAGGAATCAGCCCTAGCCAGCTCCCTTGCCTTGGTGTGCTCCAGGAAGCTGATTGGGATTCTGGGGAACTAAGCCAAGCCTTTGTCCCCTCTAATCTGCCCACTCTGAGTGAGAGGTAGCAGTGCCAGCCCTTAGAAAGGTGCCAGTTGTGTTCCTAAATGCCTTCAGATTTTCAGGCTGAAGGTGTGGGGATAGGCCAATCATTGGTTCTCAGTTTAATTTTTTTTTCAGAGGTGTTGTGACCTCCTGCCCACGGAGGTTTGCTGGCTGTGCAGCTGCACAGGGCTGGGATGTCAACCCTGGCATGCACAGCTGCCAGCATTGCTCAGAGGTCAAGCTCCCAAAATTGTGAGACAGACCAAGAGGGGAAGGAAGAAACCTAAAGCTCAGAAAAAGGCAGGGGGAAAAAAAATCAAAAAACCTGAAGCTTAAACATTTGTGGCAGTTCCTAAACTACAGCAAGAAGGGCTCCTGTCTCTGCAATCCAGTTCAAAGCCAGGGTTCAACCAAGAGCCAGGCTTCATTCCCAACTCCACCCTCAACTTCAGCAAGGCCAGACCAATTCTCCCAACACTTGACAAAGCAGATCTATCCCAGCGAAGAGTTTTTCCAGCATGCTGGGAAAAAAAAATCTGGCAACGCCTCTGGACAGCTTCAGCGATCAAAACACTCAGGGGCCTCTCATTTATTGGTAAGATTTTCCTATGATTCCCTGTTTAGTTTTCTTTTTATAGATTTTTGTCTTGCCTGTGAAATGACAAACCCTAAATGTGTTTGCTTTATTTCTGTCCTTTTAAAACTGTTCTTAGCAAGGCTAGAAAAGAGATGCAGGAGGATGGAAGAGGCTGTGGAGGGATCAGCTGCTGGGCTCTGTCAGGGATCCAATGGCTATGGACCAATCTAAAGTTTGGCTGCATCATTCAGGGCACAGGTGAACATTTTTTGCAGGCTGAGGGACATTGGGGTGTCCCTTTCTTGCCCCCTCCATCCCAGTTGATGCTGTCCCAGCTCCATTTCACAGTGTAGGGCAGGAATTCCCTTCTCCTGCAGAGTTTAGGAGAGCACAGAAAGATTTGCTTTGTGCCAATCCAGCTCCATCAAAGCAAGTGAAGGCTTTGAACGATTTGTGACGAGTGGTATTTTTATCTCTATGGAAATGTTCAGACCTTCAAGCACAGGCTGCATTTCTGCATTAACTCAAAGTGAATGATCTCATACCCTTGAATTAAATCACAGGGGACAATGATGGTAAAGCTGGCTTTATATTGATGGTGTCACCTGATTGTCCCTGCTCTGTGTCTCCTTCCCCGTGTCACTGTGAGAGTCCATTTGGATGTTCCTGCATCCCTGTCACTTAATGCAACTGTCTGTGGTCTCACAGGATAGATGTCTCCATCCTAAACAGATTAACTCCTTCTGAGGAGCCACACAAAGGGGATTTTTTCCCCTGGATATGCATGCAAATACGCAGCTGCACAACGAGGGGACTTGTGTGCACATCAGGGAGAAAACACACCCTGAAAAGTCCCTCCCCACATCCAAAGGCCTGCAGAGAGGAAGAGCAGGAGGAACAGTGAGAAGCTGATCCCAGCCTGTGGGGATTGCATCAGGCTAAATAATATTTATCTGTGCTCATTTATCCACCAGGTTCATGTGGAATAAAACACAGGTGACTCACTTGATGGGATTACTAACTCTATAAAACACCATTAAACACTATTAAACTTCTGGAAACCTCACAGCACTAAACTCTCACTAAAGTTTCTTTTTTATATGTACCAATTTACAACAGCAAACAGCAAATTCTTGAAGACAGACTGCAGGACTGTACCTAGAATACAGGATGGTATCACGTGAATTTCTGCGTTTCAGTTCCATTTAATAACACTCAATTTTCCTAACCCAATGGCAAAATAATTTTTCTAAACCATGAGCAAATTTATTCTATTCTCTCTCAATAAAAATTGAGATGTCCTAATCAAGGGTTTGATGCAAAAGTGAAAGAAACCAGTGATAACCTTTCCACTGACCTCAATAAGCTTGGATAGAGACCCTGAAATAAAAGTTAATGTGTATCAGGAGAAACAGTGAGCTGGAAGTGAAACAACGTAGATCAATCTATTGCCTAAAACTGCTGCAGGAATAGCACTTGTCTGATGTTTTAGTATGGTTACATTCTAAAATACATTCTCTGTGTGGCTAGAGCAAGCATTTTCCTTAAATGAAAAAAAATGGAGCCAGTCAGACTTCTCTGTTTGAATGCTGATGGCATTTTTCATTTTTATGCCCTTCTCCAAAGCAGAAAAGCAAGAGATTTTGCTGAAGCGATAAGGGAATTTATACATTCAGAACAGATCTGCACTATTATGACTCCAACATGTAATGCTGAGGCAATAAAATTTATGACTGTCTTTCTCAGTGCTTTAATGAGGCATTGCAAGGCTCACTGTATATTTGCAAATGTCTTAACAGATAATGATTTTAAAAAGTACTGGAGTACAGCTGCCAGCACAAATGGTCATAACACCAATTATCTTCCCAGGATTTAGTCATTATGTGGAATCAGAGGCAAAACTGAATCCTGGGCCAGTTTTCTCCTCCAGTTTGTGAGGGAAGTCAAGGCAATGTGTTTCTCCAGACCCATCTCCTGTTAGCTTTCCTCTCCACTGCTGGCATAATCCCAGCAATTAAACTGAGCCTCCTGATGAGACTTATTATTTTTAATCCAGCTTGTTACGGGGCATAAGCGGTTTCACTAATCCGTTTTTGGCACGCCTGCTTTTCCCAGCACAGCCCTCCTTGTGACAGGAGCAGGGCTGCTCTGGTAAGGGCCCCCCATGGATGAGGGGCTGACACCCCACTTGAGCAAGTGATCCTAAATCCACAATCAGCTCAGAGTCAAGTGGGACCAGGGAGAGATGGAGAAGTGAGTGGATTGACAAAATCAATTCTGGAAATAAATCCCTGGCAGAAAAATCTGCATTTCCATACATCTGTGGGGCTGGAAATTGCAAGAGAATGGGTGAGATCTACACTGTTGCCTATCTCCAAGCTCCCCAAACTCTTCCATGTTTTTTGGAGTGAGTGTTTGGGGAGGAAATGGCAAACCATTAAAAGCTTCCATCCCTTCTATTTCACTGCCAAGACACAGCCAAAGCCACAGGCTTGTTTTAGGTTAGGCCTAAAGGATATGGGGGTCTGGAGCATTCCAGAACCATGGAAGGATTTGGATTGGAAAAGACCTTAAAGATTATCTAGATCCAACCCCATGGACAGGGATGCCACCCATGAGATCAGCTTGCTCAGAGCCCCAGACAACCTGGCCAATGACTGATGCTAATTCCATTTCCCTTAAATTCTGAATCAAACAATAGGAAGTAGCAACTTCTTTATTTCTCTTCAGAAGGTGGTCATCTGTGGCCCAGTGACCTCTTCAACCTCCCCTGTCAGCTTGTGGGCTGAAGGGACAGCCCTTTATGTGTCACTTTTCCCAGGGAAACTCAGCTGACCGAGGGAGTGCTGGTTCCTGCGAGCAGGCAGGAGGAGCAAGATACCACACAAAGGCTTCCCCAAATACCACCTGAGCACCTCCACCCTCAGAGGCCTCTAAGACCAGCCTTTGGCAGAGCACTGGGTCAGCAGCTGAAGGCTGCTCCTGCTTTTCAAAGCACTGCTGGCTCCTGGGGGGTCTCTGCTCCAGCAGCAGTGGGTTTGTGAGACACCGAGGGCTGCTCTGCTCTGCAGTGACTCAGCTCCCCACCAGAAAGGCCAGAGCTTTACTCATAGGTCGGGATGAAGTCATTATTCCTGAATTTCCATCACACTGGACTGCAGTTCAACCAGCTCCCACGGCCTCAGAGTTTATCTGAGCAATTCCTCCCGGCTGGCTCCGGACACTGATGTGCCCTGCACCCCTCCAGCAGTCCCAGTTTAGTGCCCAGCTCTGCAGGACAAACCTGCACCGTGCTCTCTTGTCTGCTCCCACACCTGACTGGCCAGACAAGGCAGAAATCTGTTTATTAATTTAGTTTCCAGGTCAGGCATGAAAGCAAAGGATGTGATGAGCTCACTGGCCTAATGTCCTTAGCTGCTTGGGTTGATTTAAGGTATGTGTTTTGGTAAGGTCCAGAGACCAATTTTTCCTGTCTAATAAAGCAGATAAATGAAAAGGAAACATTTGCCTCAAAATATTTTGTGCAAATGCCCGTGGTTTTTCTCTCAGAAATAAATGAGATTTTTATTTTTGTCTCATTCACTTGGATGCACTTCATAGGATCATGGAATAGTTTGGGTTGAAAGGGATCTTTAAATGTTACCCAGTTCCACCCCACTGCCATGGGCAGGGACACCTTCCATTATCCCAGGGTGTTCCAAACCCCGTCCAACCTGGCCATGGACGCTTCTAGGGATGGGGCAGCCACAGCTTCTCTTCCATCCAGAGACAGAGCTCCATGTGATGCTCTAAACAGTAACATTTGGGTGATTTAATTTAGCTGGAAAATCCTGAAGAGAAAAAAAAAATGATGCCGTGGTTTGCACTTCTTCCCATTCTCATACCCTACAATTTCTTCTTAATCTTAATATTCCATAAACACATACACCTTAGTATATGGTGCCACCCAGGATGAAAACTGCCTTGAAATAAGTGCTGTGTAAACCATGGAAGGCAGAGAAATTCCCAAGCCAACCATTAAACACGAGAGGAAATGGTGACAAAATAGCCTGGCAGCTGCCTGCCCACACCTGAGACCAAACAACACTTCTGGAAGTGAAGATCCCTCTGAAATGCCCATTTTGGAGCAGCATCCCATGAGCAGGTAGAATGTGAGCATTAATTTGTGGATTGCAGCATCCACCGAGGTCAGAGCGAAGACTCAGCTCTTTTATGCACTCATGTTGCTAAGAGCAAGTGTTGCTTTCATTTACCAACCCACAAATCCCATGTGTGGTATTATTTCCCTGTTTTTCAGTGCTAAGAAATGTGTCTATATAAAACCTCTCAGAAATATTGCTCTAAGGATTCTGTAATTCATTGTAACTCCCAGCCCTAATAACTACAAGGTGATTTTTCATAGCTTTCTAAAATTGGCAAGCTAATATTTCTTGGATCAGTCAGAAAAGAAATACTGCTCCATCCTTTTGCTTATCCTTTCCTCATCAACAAGAGTAACTACAAAACCATATTTCCCCAGCCCAGGATTTCAGGATTCCCTGTCAGAGCCATTTTCCCATCTTCCAGGAGCCAATGTGAATCCTGTTACTCCAGGGGAATGTCAACTGATTCATCTCCCATCCTTGATGGCCATAACTTCCATTGCTACTAATCAAATATCTGTCACAGCTGGAATGGATAAAAAGCAGAGATATTCTCACAAACCTAAAACTGAGAGACATTCATACTGAGGAGAAAAAGAGAGGGGTACAGAGTTTCCATTCTCTCCAGAGAGGGTGGGACAGAGGAACTTCTGAACTCGGGGGAGGGAACAGAGCTCCAGAAAAAGAAAAAAAAAACCAAAAAACAAAACCTTCTGCTTATGGATGGAACTGTCTGGTTCCATTTACTGCTGTCATTTAATCAGCTCAGAGGTTTAACCTGCACTGGGAAAGAGCCACCTGTAGGGAAGTCATGAGTGTGATGTGGAAGAAAAATGGGATTCCTAAGCCAAAAAGAGGAAGGCCCTTTCCACACAAAGGTTATGGATGCTTTTAATTCCAAAGCCCCGTGTGCCAGGGCTGGAATAATTGATGCTGGAACTTGACAAGCCAGATCAATGATTAATGGTGAGTTTGCTAGTTTTGAACCAAGAGCTGCAGCAGAAGTTAAATCCATTTGTACCCTGTCATAGGAGGGGTGTGCTTTTAAAAAGACAGGCAGAAATTGGCAGGATGCTTTACAAGGAGTCTGGTGGAGAGCTGGATATCCTGCACCCTTTAATAACAGCTTAATTTCATTTAAGGCATGCCTTATATTCAGGTTACCACAAGCACAGGGTGGCTTATCTGACAAGTGGTTGTGATGGATCTCCTGTATGTTAAACACTTTCCTTCAGGAAGTGTCAAAAACATGATTGATTTCCTTTTATCCCTGTGCCGTGGGGAGCTCTGTTGCAATTCCATGCACTTTGTCAGAATTAAAGCAAAAGTCCAGGCAGGCAGTACTGAGCCAAATGGAATGCAGGCAGTGTGTGTCACTGCTTTTGATGGGCAAGAAGGGGTGGCACGAGTCTCACCTTTTAAAAGATCTTTACCCACAGGTGGAGCAGCCCTTTTCCTGAACGTCAAGTGATCTGTAATTTCCAACCCTGCTCTCCTAATTGCTGGATGTGAAACCAGGATCAGCCCTATAATGTTGCTAATCCCAGCTATAAAGCAATCAAGAGTTAATCTTCAAGTTCTCACTCAGGGAAATTATCCTGTGTCAGCAGCTCCTGACTTGTGCACACAGGTCAGGATTTGACTGATTTGTGATGATTCACGCTGGAGATGCAGCAGTGATAAATGTGGCAGATGCACAATGAACAGCAGCACCGTACTGGGATGGTGCCAATGGCCTGTTCTCCTCAGGGATGGCTTTTTGGGAGCAGCCTCTGCCCTCCCCGTGGTGCAGGACACGGTCTGTGGTGCCAC
>VZUA01055718.1:48552-68636 GCA_013401035.1 Horornis vulcanius
AGAGAGGAGAAGGCTTTTAAAAGACCAAAAGAAATAAACATCAACTGAAGCTCCTTTGCTCCACTTGTCAGACTTGGGATTTTTAATACTTTTAACATATCTGAAATGCCTCTGGAAACCCAAAGGCCTTCTTGGGGTTTTTGTATTTCATTTTAGCTTGATGAAAAATGAGCAAAAGCCTGTGTTTTTTGTTTTTCCAGCCTAACACAAAAGTTCTCTAAACAAGGAGGAATATCCAGGTCAACAAAGCAGGAACAGGCTGCACCATGGAAAAATAAAACATCAGCTCAGTTTCCAGAGAGGTGAAGAATCAAAAGCCTTGTCCCTGCCAGAAACTTCCATCTCCCAGAGAAACTCAACAAATTTGAAAAGACCAGCAGAAAACTCTCTAAAATGGAGTTTTATTTTTGCTCCCCATGGGAAAAGAGGATTTTACATCTTCTGCCTCTTGCAAAAACACTACATTTTCCTAACTGAAAGCTGGATACGTTTTCAGCGTGCCTTCAGTGCTTTACAAATGATGTTGCATTTTAGCCTCCCTCGCTCCCCCGCCACGGGAAGGGCTGAATTTTTGATTTATATTTCATAGGGGTAGGTGATGATACTTTAAGTCATCTTGGAAAGCTGTTAGCACAAGGAGTCCTGCTGGAACATAATCCTCTGCAAAAACTGCCTCCTCATGAGAGGTATTTGCAGGCTGGCTCCCACCAGCAGGGCTGGGTTAAATCACAGCCAATCATAAAATATGATCATAAGGTCTGTTCTTTCCCTAAATTGACTGTCTTAAGGCAAAAATCCTTCAGCAGGTATTTTAGCCAGGGACTAAGGATACTTTATTCCACTTGGCTAATCCCACTCCCACTCATAAACATCCACATTATCTCAAAAGCAGCCCTCTGGATTTAGTCGTGCTTAGTCAGTAAAGCCCAGCCTATTTATTTTTGTTCTTGTCCTGAAAGAATTCAATAAATTCAAAAATATTATGAAAATTGCACCAAAACCAAAAATATTTTTTAAGAAGTCGTAATAATAAAGGGTATGTGGAAGGCTTCCAAGGATTCCTTAGGAAAATTCTTTCAAATTCATGTGCATTAAAAAAATTTCATTCCAGGCACAGTGACAAAAAAATGTTAGGAACTAGAGCTGGGAAAAATATTTTGGATTTGGTAAATGGTGGCAGCTTCTTTTTTTCTTCTTTTTTTTCTTTTTCTTTCTTTTTTTTTTTACTAGTTCAATAAAGCCCAACTTGTAAAAATCATTTTCATCAACTGCAGAACAACCCTGACTGAATTACAGCAACAAAAAACAGGTAAAACAGCACCTTCCTTGGGAATTTGCAGTGAAAACGTCGGGCTAGTTCAGCAAACACATTTATTTATGCTCCACATATTGTTCTACATTTCAGCAGTGGCCAAGGTGAGCATATTTATCCAAGGAGCTGATTCTGTCACCCTTCCTTGGCTGGCATCTAAGAAATTGCACATAATTACTGGAAAATACAAGGCGGGAAGAAGGAACTTTTCTTCCTTGGATTGAAAACCCAAATCATGACATGTCCTTAGAACCACAGAAACATAAAATGGTTTGGGTTGGAAGGGACCTTAGAGATCATCTTGTTCCAATTCCCTGTTATGGGCAGGGACCTCTCTCACCAAACCAGGCTGCTCCAAGCCCCATCCAACCTGGCCTTGGTATTGATCACTGGGAGGAAATTCATGTAAACAAAAAATTCATGGCTCCAAAAATGTGTTTTCCCCCTTCTTTGCTCCACTTTGGCTGCCCATGCCCAGCTTCAAGTCCTGCTGCATCCCTCTGTAGCTGCCAAACCTCCCAAATGCATCCTCCATTGATTTCCCTCTTTTCTGCTGGATCCTGTTTTAGCCTTTTTATAATGCTGGCAGCTGCAATAAAATATGCAAAGTCATGAAACTCTCAGGGCTGCCCTGAGCTCATCAAGTTTGGCACAAAGGCCAGCAAAGGGCAGAACCTTCTCCCTGATGGACATACAGAAAATGCTCCTTTCCAAAGCAGGACAGCTGCAGAAAATCCCACCAGGCATCACAGAGGACCGCAGGACAGGGCAACCCCTCTTGTGGATAAAGAACAGTTGAGAGCAGCAGGATTGTAAAGGACAGGAAGATGCAGGAGGTGGGGAAGCTCCAGCCTTTTTTACATGGTCTGTAAAAATAAATTCATAAATAAAGAATTGACTCTGGGTGAACTCATTGGCCGTGCTTTCATCTGTAGACATTGCAAATTGGGAACAACGAGGCACTTCAGCAAATTGGAAAAGTCATTGAAATAGAAAGAAGAGGGAAACTGTTTGAAGCAGAACATTGTTATTTTTGTCAAGTGTTTACCAAAACACAAGCGGAAAAATTATTTTGAAAATCCATCTAACTCTGACATCACTCAAGGCTCAGCGAGGGCAAGGGGGATGTGAAGGAGTTCTTGTGTAGATGTGATTTACTCTGTATTAGAGATGGATGTCGACTGTCTGACTTCATCAGGTAAATTAGCTATACACTAACCCCAGTCAGATTGGATAGCTGCATTTCTAATTGATCAGCACTCTTACCAGAAGGTGGATGCAAGCCAGATATTTTAAAATATCCCCACTATTCCGCTTGCTTCCAAATAGATGTTTTAGGTTTGAATTTGAAGTCAGTGCAGCCCCTAAGAAAGCAACAAGCACAGTTTCTCAGTTTTCCTTCTGGGCTATTTGAGGTACAGATGCATTAACAGAGCAGAAGTTCTGCCTCAGCAAAGAGGGGCATCACTGAGGTAATTATAGTTACATACCTTGAACGTCAGGGACTTGCCATACAGATCTACATTTGAGAGTGGGTTTTTTATAAAGAACGTGGCACTTGGCACGTCTCCCACTGCAGCAAGCGGGGCTGTCATGCAAACATACCCTCACGGTGCCTCGGCAGGGCCAGGGGAGCAGCCCGGCTGGCACTGTCGTGTCCTGCTCCTGGAGATGTGTTAACCAGCACTAAATTTGTTCTGATCCCATCCCGGCTTTGCTGTACCTAGACGAGGAGAACTCTGGGTCAGGAGCTGCTACCTTCTAGCTGTGCCATATGGGCTCAAGCAGTGCCTGGCATCCTCTGTGGGAAATCGGAGAAACGAGCCGTAGTGACACTGCTTGCTAAACGCCGCAGGGAGATCACTGGAATTCATTGCTATTTTCATACCTCTTTGACAGCGGAAACTAATTCAAGGCACTTTGAAAATGTAGCCGACGTGCTCTGAAGGCTGGGACAATATGGGCTGAGAGCAAAGGCCAAGAGCAAATTCTTTCCGAGGAAGGTGAGCGTGTGTTAGATATGCAGGGACCTTCGAAACCAGTGGGTAACTCAACTGCTGCAGCAAACTCCCCTTGCACAGACTGTCTCCAAGATTCAGAAGGTTTTGAAGCCGGCTTTTTTTTCAAACCTCACCCTTCTCCTCCCCTCTGCATTTGAGCTTCTCCAGGCAGCAAGAAAAACGAAAGAATTAAATATTTTGAAACAGAAAAAAATATAAAAAATAAACAAAAACCACAAAAAAACGGCTGGCAGGAACTAAGGAGATTATCAACTCAGATAGAGAGCAATCCCCTTCAGAATGTTTGTCTTTGATATGCATCCCTCGAGGTACATTTAGGGCAGCTCCTATTGAAATTGGTGGCAATTAGGCACTTAGGTACCTCGGTGGTACCTCAGCCTTTCCACTCCCCAGCAGTCAGAACAAAAGCTTCTGAGTGCGAGCCCCTGCAGGAAGAATTAGTTTGGGAAAGGGAAATGGTTTTACAAGTTGTGAACTCAGACAAGGGCATTCGAACAACAAAAACCTGGCCGACTCCTTTGTTCGGTCACAAAAGCCAACCACCATTTGGCTGAAACCTTCGCTTTTTCCACTGAAGCTCCTTAAATGAGCTTTTGGAAGGTCAATTTGCAAGAAGCAGATAAAAACAGCTGCCAGTATGGAAATGCCATCTCATAGAGGAGAAAGGACCGTGCTGGGAAGCGAGTGCAGATGCTGAGGCTTAGCAGGACCAAAAAATGTCCCCACCATCAAGTAGGAGCTGAGTGAGGGCGTGAAGCTCCTGCAGCAATTGTTCTGTGTGGAACCTGCCTGTGCCGGGGCTTCAGAAAAGCACAACAGAACCAAAAAGTTCTTTTCTAACACAAGCTTTTATTAAAGAAACAGCACAGACCACTTCTTGCTGGATTTCCTCTACTTTCTGCCCCTTTCCCCAAAAAGACACATGGTTTGTTCTCTCTTTTTACTGAACAGCTTCTCCTAGACTTTCTTCCTCACCCAAAACTCTGCTGAAGATGAAGGAGACGGGACTTGCAGAAGCAGAGGCTTTTGAAGAAAGTTTAAAGGGAAGTTCTGAACAGCCTGGCTGCATAAATGCTGAGAAGAATGTGAATATTTGCCTGCCTGTGTCTGAAAATGGAAAGAATGTGAAGGAACTGTTCAAGGTGTTTCAGGAGGTTACAAATAAAAATAATGAGATGGGATTTCAGAGAAAAATGTTAAGGCTGAATATCAAGGGGAATTTCCTGACAGTGGGTGCTTCCAGTGATTCCCAGTGGTTTCTTAAGGAAAAGTGATGGATGAGTTTTCACTGAAGGCATGAAATGGAGAAGGCACTGGGAAGGCACATCAGTCAACGCTGCACCCCTGGGCAGGGGTGGGCAGATTCAGTCCTCCTGCACCTCCCCTAAATCCTTCTTACTAGCAGTAATGTTACCCTCATGCAGGTCCCCAACCAGCCAAAACCAACCAGATTTTTGTCACAGAAATGCAGAAGATGGTGGGAATCTCACTGGAGTGTGTGAGGTTAGCGAGGTTTCTGCTAAGTTCAGTTTACTAAAGTTCCTGAATCAGGTCACTACTCCTTTCCACATTTCATTCATATCAGCATCTTTAGCCTCCAGTTAGAAAGTCCCATATTACCCAGAAACCATGGGGGTTTTGCATAGGTTCAGCAATAAAATCACAGGCCAGTTTTGAACAATTCCAGGGATGGAGCAGCCACAGCTTCTCTGGGCAACCTGTGCCATTTTCCTCTTAAGTGTAGCCCNATGAAATGGAGAAGGCACTGGGAAGGCACATCAGTCAACGCTGCACCCCTGGGCAGGGGTGGGCAGATTCAGTCCTCCTGCACCTCCCCTAAATCCTTCTTACTAACAGTAATGTTACCCTCATGCAGGTCCCCAACCAGCCAAAACCAACCAGATTTTTGTCACAGAAATGCAGAAGATGGTGGGAATCTCACTGGAGTGTGTGAGGTTAGCGAGGTTTCTGCTAAGTTCAGTTTACTAAAGTTCCTGAATCAGGTCACTACTCCTTTCCACATTTCATTCATATCAGCATCTTTAGCCTCCAGTTAGAAAGTCCCATATTACCCAGAAACCATGGGGGTTTTGCATAGGTTCAGCAATAAAATCACAGGCCAGTTTTGAACAATTCCAGGGATGGAGCAGCCACAGCTTCTCTGGGCAACCTGTGCCATTTTCCTTTTAAGTGTAGCCCAAGGTAGAAGGAAAAGCAGGAAAATTAACGTTTCTGCATTTGTCACACACTTTACCCATGAGATTTATGAACCACACCATCTGCACATACACCAGCCACAACCACATGAGAGCTGGATCCTCTCCAATAATCTGTTCCTGACATAACCAGTGACCTTGAAAATCATCAATCTGTGCAACATAATAATTTTTTTTTTTAGTACTTCACTATTGGTCCCTCAAAGCTGTGATGGAGATGTTGGAAATCAAATAACATTTATAATAGATTTGACTCTGCATCAAACAAATCATGTCAAAACTAATGCCAGGTCCCTGGATTAGGCATGTACCTTCTTGTTCAGAATCTGGGCCCTTACCTATGACCTGAAATCAGATTTTGTCTCAGTCCTGTTAACAGAAGGGAGACCAGAGAGATGCAGCTCTACTTTGAGCCTCTGCCCCTATAGCTGGGACTTCCTCTTTGTGATGCACTGTGCTATAGGATTAGATGATAGATGAGGCAGTAAAGTTTTTCTATCCCAGAAAGAGAAGACAGGTGCCCAGAGATGCTTGCAAGCATCCCTGTTCCTTATTTGAGTGTTGAAATATCAGTTTCTAAATCAATAGCATTCAACTTGTTCAGAGAAAACTGGGTGCAAAGACAGGCCTGTGTGATAAAGTTGTGTCACACTGGCTCTCCAAAAGCCAAAGGCTTTTTTTTTCCAAAGCCTGTTACAATTGTTCTGGCTGTTGCATCTAATCCTGAAAGATCCCAGTGATGAAACATATGAATATCAAAGGAGGGATTGATTACATTTACTGTAACTTCAGAGTCTTTTTCCTGCTCCCTTCAGGTAGATTTAGAAATGCTTGTTTAGCTTTCANAAGCAGAGGCTTTTGAAGAAAGTTTAAAGGGAAGTTCTGAACAGCCTGGCTGCATAAATGCTGAGAAGAATGTGAATATTTGCCTGCCTGTGTCTGAAAATGGAAAGAATGTGAAGGAACTGTTCAAGGTGTTTCAGGAGGTTACAAATAAAAATAATGAGATGGGATTTCAGAGAAAAATGTTAAGGCTGAATATCAAGGGGAATTTCCTGACAGTGGGTGCTTCCAGTGATTCCCAGTGGTTTCTTAAGGAAAAGTGATGGATGAGTTTTCACTGAAGGCATGAAATGGAGAAGGCACTGGGAAGGCACATCAGTCAACGCTGCACCCCTGGGCAGGGGTGGGCAGATTCAGTCCTCCTGCACCTCCCCTAAATCCTTCTTACTAACAGTAATGTTACCCTCATGCAGGTCCCCAACCAGCCAAAACCAACCAGATTTTTGTCACAGAAATGCAGAAGATGGTGGGAATCTCACTGGAGTGTGTGAGGTTAGCGAGGTTTCTGCTAAGTTCAGTTTACTAAAGTTCCTGAATCAGGTCACTACTCCTTTCCACATTTCATTCATATCAGCATCTTTAGCCTCCAGTTAGAAAGTCCCATATTACCCAGAAACCATGGGGGTTTTGCATAGGTTCAGCAATAAAATCACAGGCCAGTTTTGAACAATTCCAGGGATGGAGCAGCCACAGCTTCTCTGGGCAACCTGTGCCATTTTCCTTTTAAGTGTAGCCCAAGGTAGAAGGAAAAGCAGGAAAATTAACGTTTCTGCATTTGTCACACACTTTACCCATGAGATTTATGAACCACACCATCTGCACATACACCAGCCACAACCACATGAGAGCTGGATCCTCTCCAATAATCTGTTCCTGACATAACCAGTGACCTTGAAAATCATCAATCTGTGCAACATAATAATTTTTTTTTTTAGTACTTCACTATTGGTCCCTCAAAGCTGTGATGGAGATGTTGGAAATCAAATAACATTTATAATAGATTTGACTCTGCATCAAACAAATCATGTCAAAACTAATGCCAGGTCCCTGGATTAGGCATGTACCTTCTTGTTCAGAATCTGGGCCCTTACCTATGACCTGAAATCAGATTTTGTCTCAGTCCTGTTAACAGAAGGGAGACCAGAGAGATGCAGCTCTACTTTGAGCCTCTGCCCCTATAGCTGGGACTTCCTCTTTGTGATGCACTGTGCTATAGGATTAGATGATAGATGAGGCAGTAAAGTTTTTCTATCCCAGAAAGAGAAGACAGGTGCCCAGAGATGCTTGCAAGCATCCCTGTTCCTTATTTGAGTGTTGAAATATCAGTTTCTAAATCAATAGCATTCAACTTGTTCAGAGAAAACTGGGTGCAAAGACAGGCCTGTGTGATAAAGTTGTGTCACACTGGCTCTCCAAAAGCCAAAGGCTTTTTTTTTCCAAAGCCTGTTACAATTGTTCTGGCTGTTGCATCTAATCCTGAAAGATCCCAGTGATGAAACATATGAATATCAAAGGAGGGATTGATTACATTTACTGTAACTTCAGAGTCTTTTTCCTGCTCCCTTCAGGTAGATTTAGAAATGCTTGTTTAGCTTTCATTCACTGGAGGTTTTCATCTCCCCAGAAAACAAGAGCATGTTACTTAGAAATCACTGAAATGGCAAAAATATTTCTCCTCCACACTGGTCACCAGTGAAATTCTTCCCAAAAGAGGGAATAAGGTATTTAAGTCACTTTGCAGCAACAAAATACAAGTCTGATTAACCATATACTCTCCTCCAGCTGCTAAAAAAATGTCTAAAACCTTCAGTGCTGCACAGTAAAAGTTGGGTATTGCAGTAAGCTGGAATGGCTTGGCTGTAGACAGAGTGGAATGGCCTGGCTAAAGTCAAAGAGCAAATCAAAATTACTCCCAGGACAAGGACGTGGGCATTCACATCTGTCACTGTGTGCCCTGCCCACAGAGGTGATGATGGAAAAGCAAATTCCTGCTCCACTTCTTCCTAAAAGTGTCCTGATAATGCGTCACTACTTAACACTTGTTCTATTAGTAAATACGAATGTCAATGAAATGTTAATGTGACATTTTACCACAATCAGGGCATTAATTTAATTATGTAAAGATCCTCATTAATTAAATTCTCTAATTGCTACGTTTTTGGCTTCCTACGCCTGAAATTATGAGTAGGATCTTGGTGCAACATTTTCCATTCCAAGATCTGGGTAAAGCCCCTGGACCTACAATGTTCTCCATGACCCATTTAATAAAGTGAATTGCTTTCACTGGCATCCATGACAGTTTGGGGTTGTCATTGTGCCTCCTACTTTTGATTAAAAAAACTCACCTCTTAACCAGGTGGCCTGAACTAAGGCTATTCCTTGATTTTACAGAACATAAAGAGGAAAGCTTGCATGCATGCTCCAAAATATATTTGACAACGATGTTTTTATCTCTTTTTTGCCCCAAAGTACCTGCCCTGTCTGCTGGGAAGGTGGAACAGAAGACTTTGCCAGCCTGTTTATGGTAAATGTGTTAAAAACAAGTAGATGCTGAAAAGATTTTCAGGCTTGGTAGAGGACCATGTGTTTTTGTGCTTCAAATTCAGCAGTGTGGGGATGTGTTTCTATACATTAACCAGAAGTCTGGTGCATATTCCACAGCTAAAGTCCAGCAACAGGAGCTCCCATTGCCATCAGTGACCAGGCCACTGTTTGCATTTCCCAATAAATTCCGAGTGCTCCCTACAGCAGCCAAAAGCACCATCCCAGGATAAAATGTTATTTTTCTTTCACTTTAGCAAATAGATACCCAGGAGGGTGGAGGGCTGGCTTCCATATGTTGCCAGGAAAATTCATTTCCAGCTGATGATGACAGGGAGCAGAGAATGGTGTGATGATAAACCATCCATTTCCCTTGCTTGGAGGGGCTGAGCAGCATGGTGAGCTGAGGGAAAGTGGGCAGCAATTGAGGTTTGGAGCTGGAGGGCTGTGTGTCCGTGGGATAATCAGGCACACAAATCCTCTGATCCACGGCTCCTTGTCAGCTCTGTGCTCCAATGCACAGATTATCGTGCAGGCAGGGAAGGGAACACCAGGGATTGTCAGTCAGAAATTGCTGTTTCTGTCTGCCTGTCCTGTGGGAGCTGAGGAAGCTCATCAGCAGGCTGGAGCTCCTTGCAGGGAGCACTGGGAAGCAGTGGGAACACCAGGATCTGCAGAGAGAGGGATCTGCATGTCCTTTCTGCACGGAGAGTCCACAGCCCCACAGGCCACCAGCTCGGTTCCCAACACCTACTTCTCATTTGTTTTCCCATTTTATTCTTGTTCTTTCAGGTGGAAATGACTAACTCCTTCCAAAGGATGCTGGTGGAGAGAACAACTTATTTATGTCTCTTGCACAGCTGGCCAGAGCCTGTGCAGGAAATGCAGGTGATTTATCAGAGGCTGTTCACAGGCACGGAAGATGGGCTTCCTGCACGGCTCAGGGGCTCTTCCCTTCTTTTATTTACTCTTCTTTTTCACTCTTCCCTTTTTATGAGGGTTTGCAAATTCCTCTCCAAGGGTTCCAGCCACGATGCTGTAAAATTTCTGATTCCTGTGATTCCTAACAAAGTGCTCTGCCCCTTTCAATGCCATTTTTTCCCTGCATCTCTGTTTCTTCACATCTCTCCCAGTTCACAGCCTGCGTCCTTCATCAGTCACAGCCACAGCTTTGAGCTAAATGCAGTAGAAAAACCACATGAACTGTGTGGAGCCGAAATGAATTCAGTACACACCATAAATCTCAAAAAAAGTCCTAAAAGCATCACTCATCACATCTCCATTGTTACCAGGATCTCACAATCCTGAACCTAAAGGTGGAACCAGGAACTGGGTGAGTATTTTCCATCAGGCAGCACTGATGTATTTGCAGACCACATGGGCAGCCCCATGCTCAGCAGAGGGTGCCCTGATGGCACCTGCAGATGGTTTCTCACCTCATGCCATGGCACAAATCAGGGCACAAACGGCTGAGCTCATATCCAGCAGCTCTTGCCCTCCTCAGCAAACCTCACCTTCCCCCCACTCCTTTCTCCTCCCACCTGTCCCTCCTCAGCAGCACCTTGCACTTTCTGAAACAAGCTTATGCCCACCCCCATTCTGGCATGCCCTTGAATGGCTAAGAGGGCAGCTTCCAAAATCTTATTTTTCATGCTCCAAGAGATGGTCCAGTTCCCAGTAGTGTCACATTTCCCAGCACTAGGTGTTACCACAGAATACAGAATCATTTACCTCAGAAAAGATCTCCAAGATCATCAAGTCCAGCCATTCCCCAGCACTGCCAAGGCCACCACTGCCCCATGTCCCCAAGTGCCACATCCACACAGCTTTTAACTCCCTCCAGGGATGGGGACTGCACCACTGCCCTGGGCAGCTGTGCCAGGGCTGGACAAACCTTCCAGTGAAGAAATTTTAACGCTTGTTTGGAGTTATCTAAGTTCTCTGTAGCCATACGCATTTATACAACACAGGCAGTGCTGTCTGCTATTTACATGCTTCCTGGCATCCTAATAAAAAGGATGTTCATGTTTCAGTGGGACTCCTCCTGTCAGAACAACTCCCACATGCTCTGTATGGGTTATGGCTGTTCTGGAAGCAACAGGATTCTGCTGGTGGAGAGGGAAGTGTCACGTAATTTCAGGAGCACATGGAGTGGAAGCACAATTCAAAATCTTTCTCTTATTAATATTTGATGTGTTGTTTTCTTTCATCTGTGCTGGAGAAATCAGAGGAGTTAAAAGAAGCAAAATTATTTAAACTCCCATTTTCCTGTCCTGAGGGACTATAAACACCATTTTTCTTCCTTGATGTACCGAGTGAAGTCACTGACAGGTACTGCATTAGGGAGCAGAAACACTCTGTGCTTTTCAGTCTGTTATAAAAGAAGGAAATGCAAACCCAGGAAGGGTCTGCAGCTGCCTCGTGGCTCCCGTGTCTGCTGGTGACAGCTCACGTGTGAGGCAGGAAACAGCTGCA
Organism: Horornis vulcanius; assembly: GCA_013401035.1. NCBI lineage: Eukaryota > Metazoa > Chordata > Aves > Passeriformes > Scotocercidae > Horornis > Horornis vulcanius. Next base: position 59,961 of record VZUA01055718.1, read on the forward strand.
CAGGAACGGGGCAGTGACACTTGTCAGGGTGCTGTGACACCAAACTTCAGGCCCAGCTGGTTTGTTATTCTGCTCCCGTGTGGTTTGGCTTTTACACTCTCCCTTCTGGAGTTATTTGTTGGGTTTTACCAGCTTATGGCTGAGTAAATCTGTGTGGAGCTCCTGAGGACACAACCACTTTCTCTTTCACTGCTGTGGGCCCCTGCAATTCTCCCACTGCAATTCCACACAGGGAAGGATCCAGGGAGTGGAGTCCTCCTGTCCTTTACATCCCTCTTCATGCCCACACCCATCAAGAGAAATACTCACACACAGCCACTGCACTGCCACTGGACTAAAGGGTTTCCAGGAAGCAGCACTGGAAACACGTCCTGCTTGCACTGACATTTCTACAGGATCTTCCCCTCCCTGGAAAACCTGCTCAAAAACAGGCCACACACATGTCAAGCTGCTGCTTGGCTGCAATTGTGAGGAGCAAACAGAATTTTTGATGGGCCTATCGCTGGAAAGTTTGAACTTTAATTGCATTGGGTAAGTCTTTCAGCTTGTATGGCACCAGGTCACAAGGAAGGTGTCTAAGTAACTGTGACAGGCACTGATGAAATGATCACAAAAGTCTCCAATGTCCAGCAATTTACAGAATATTACTTTATTCTTAAGGGGGAAAAAAAGGAAGCTTTGTGCGAAACCATCAGTTAGGGCTTTGAGTCTCAGACAAAACCGTGTTCAGTGCTAGAAGATGGGGAAGAAGCACTCCAGAGATGTGGTGGCACTGCTGCTCCTCTCGCTGGGTACCACCTCTGTAGCTCTTTTTCCTGGCAGAGGGGATGGGCAGAGGCACCTGCTGTGCTGGAGGCATCTCTCAGGTGGAGACACAGGATGCACCCGTGGGAGAAGCCTCAGAGCCCTGGGCTCACAGACCTGCCAAGAGCCTCAGTGCTCCTCAACTGGAGCCTCCCTTTGCAGCACAAACCTGTAATAAATTAGGAGGGAGATTGATTAGTGCAGCTAATGAAGCCACTGCTCTGGAAACTACCAGGACAGGCCATGGGCTGAATGGTGAATGGTTCCAGTGGGACCACAGGGACTGACACCAGAGCCCACAGAGAGGCACAGAAGGTGAGTTTCATTTCTGTTCATCCTGTTAATTCTGTTAATCCAGGTAAATATTGAATAAAATTCGCAAGAGAGAATGGTATTTTCTTGAATTCATTTATCTCCTTATATGGGGAAAAAGAGACAGGAGATTAAAAGGCCATGTACTAATGGTAATTTTTTACTCTGTGTTTTAGTTTGCCTGCGCCAAAAAAACATCCATTCAGGGTGGGAAAACACAGCAAAAGGCAGGAAATATCCAGTGCAAACAAGATGCCAAACACCTCCAATTTAAATCCCCAGCTGGTTTCCGGCCATTTTTGTGGATACAGATCAACTGTGGAAAAATATCCATGAGAGATCTGCCCCTCCTTTCTTCCTTTTCCCTACCTATGAGTGTCTTCATAATTCTGTGGTTCCAGTAAGTGCTGGTGAGTTTTACAGCTGAATAAACTCCTTAAAATGCTCTTCCCTAGGCTCAGAGGATCCCGGCTACCATGAACACCACGGTCTCAAACCATTTCCTATCTTTTCCCATCTCCCTTCTCCCAGGAGGAAATTCCATGGATCTTTCTTCTAGCCACAAAAAGCCCAGTTTGCTTTGATCACCAAAACCTGGCTGAGAATCATCCAGGGACGAGGCCTCGGGCTGGGAGAGTTCAGAGTTTTTTTGATTACGTTGGACATGTTTTCCTTTTTCTGCCTTTGGTTCATAATTGCTCATGGGAGGGGAGTGTGTGATCCCTTTGTAGTCTTTAGACAGCCAAAGCTGGACACAGTAGGCAATCCACACTGGATTCAATCCCAGCCCACAGCAGGGGCTTTGCAAGACACTCTTATCTCCGAAAAGAAGGGATTCATGCTTGACCTTCTCATGGCAGATAGAGTTCAAATATGAATTCCTCTGCAGATTAAGATAAAGGCTTCGTTTAAACTGGTCTAAAGGACACATCCTCCTGCTAGAGTTTTCCCAGTAGGAGCAGGGGACTTGCCTGCAGAAAGTCTCCTTGCCAAGCTTCTTGTTCTTTGGTGACTGAAAGAACAGATTTAATTCTCCATTAATGCAGACCAGTGGTTAAAGCCATGTGACCCAAGTGTGATCACAAAAAACAACGGTGCAAAGCTTCTATACTTTATGACAGCAAAATCCTTCAGGAGTTAAGTGGGGAAGACTTCAAAACTAGAGACAATGAGCTAATGGGATGGGTTTACTTTAGATGAGTTGTCTCTCATTCATTCTCCAGGAACCACCTGGAGTGATGCTGCCCAAGCTCTGGTGGTGCTGCTGGACAGACAGGCAAAGGATGTGACCCCCACTGGGCTCAGCTGTCCAGCCTCTTACCCACAGAGGGGACAGAATCACTGCCAATCACCATCTTTTCCATCAAATTAGTTTTTCTTTTGGGCAGGAAAAGTCAAATTTTTGTTTTGGCTTCCTCTTTCATTTAGAAAAAAAAAATAAATTGCAGGCAGATGAGAGCATGTGTGAGAGCATAAAAAGGGCTGTCCTGCATCTTCTGAAAACAGACTCTTCCAAACCTCAGGGCACCCTTTCTTTGGGAATATATACTTTTTAAAAAGAGTTAATCATAGTCTTATCTCAGAAAATGTGGGATTCTTGCCTGATCTTCTTGTGGCAGCTAGAGTACACACGTGAATCTCTGAAGACAAGGACCCAGTTTACACAGGTGTAGCCCAATCCTCTGCCTAAACCCTGCTGAACTTTCAATGGCTCTGACACCCCCAGCCTCCCCCTGAACAAGCAAGCCTTGGGTGTCTGCCTGCACACAGGACAGGAAGGAGGGACTCTTCCAGGAAATGCTGTGTTTTCATTCCTCAAAAAAACCCCCAACAACTGCCTTCAGCTGATTTTTGCTCCCTGCACCTCAGATGCCACCACCCATGGGTGCCCAACCTGTCTCATGTGTCCACCCTTGCACTGGGGTTGCCACCTGAGCAGCCAAACTCATCACCCTGACTAGGAATGACAAGAGCAAACACTGGAATGTCCTTTCCCCTGCACAGAAGCTCCTCTGCCTATTCCAGTGCCTTTTTTAAACACAACTCTCTTCATATGCAATTGCCTTCTGGATCCTGTGGTGTCACTTCCCAAATGTGAATTTTTTCCATTGTCCTTGGCAGCTAGAGGAGTCAAATGCCAAGTGGTGGAAGATATTTTCTATAGCCACAGCATCTGGCTTCCTGGCTGGTTGCTGTGTCAGTCATGCTGTTGATGTGGAGCTACCTCTGTTCCTGTTTGGTGTTTAAATCCATGGAGTTGGCTCCATCCCCATATGCTGTTTTCCTTTCTCACTTTTCAACTGCTTTGAATGTTTTTTCCAGAAATTAATACTTCCTTGCATAGTTTCCACATGGGCTCAAGGTGAGAGATTTCCCTGGAATGGTTTTTCTCCTCATGTTGGGAAGGTTCTGGAGAAATCCTTCAAGTTCACCCACGGTCACATTTATGATACTGCTGAGAGTTTTCCCATGGCTTTATGACAGATGGTATTTGCTCTAAAAACAACCATATTTTCTGTTAGCTCAGTGCTGCTCTGTGCTAGTGCTTGTCTCCTTTGGAAAATTATGTGCCTTCCACCCCAAATCACTTTTTATCTAAAACATTTGGAGTGTTGTTTTGTAGGAAATGTATTAATTTGGTTTGTTCTAATTACCAGGGTGGTACAACAAGCTGGTCCTTAATGGAAGATAATTTAAGGACAGAGTTTTTCATAAAACTGTGAGACACATCTTAGACAGGAGAGGTGCATAAAGCTATTGACAATAAAACTACTTTGTTTCACTGAAGCCATCAAGGATAAGCAGGATCAGACTCAGCAATTTCGGTCAGGTTTAGTTGTTAATAAATTTTGTATAAACCAGATTCTCAGTGGGCTATAAATCAATATATCTTTATTGAGTCAAATGTAACAGCTCAACTAGCCCAGAATCCAGCCCACTGCTTTCACATCTATTTGAGAAATATGGGAAGACAATGCAGGGAACAAAGAAAAGAGGGAAAAAAAAAGTCTTTTGACAACATTAAAGTTCTGCTACCTGACAAGCAGTTCAAAGGCTGGCATTTTTTACCCATAAAGGAAAGCTGTCCTGCTGCTGCTGATCTCAGCACTGCAGAGGGCACCCAGAAAAAGTCATTTCCCACTTGCTCCTAATTAAAATGAACATTTTTGTTCCTCTGGTAAAAAAGCAGCTAAAAAAGTGGCTGCACTCACGACACCAGGAGCACTGCCAAGCCTAAATAGGCAGTGAAGAGGGGGAAAGATGAGCAGATAGTGACAGGACAAGGGGAAATGGTTTTAAACCAAAGGAGGAGGGATTAGATGAAATATGGGGAAGAAATTCTTTCCTGTGAGGGTGGTGAGGCCCTGGCACAGCTTGCCCAGAGAAGCTGTGGCTGCCCCTGGATCCCCAAAGTCTCCATGACCTGAAAGAAATGAGTAAGCAGCTGTTAGACACCACAGTTCTTCAGCAGACAGGAATGGGCACGTGTGAACTGAGGGCACCAATTAATAAAAATCTCAGTATCTTGTTAGTTATGCCCTAAGCCATGTACACTCCACAAATCAGTAGCTTTATAAACCTGCACAACTCCTCAGCATTGCAATCTTTTCTGTTTTATACTAGAACAGGGGAAATTCTTTTTTAGGGATTTTTTTCTTAGGTTGATTTTTTTTTTTTTTTTACTTTATGGGTTCTGGGTTATGGGTTACAATACCTAGGAAATTAAGGTTTATGCTACAATGTCAATGTTACCTCAACTATAGAGGAGAAGATTGTACAATCTCAGAAGACCATCTGGCAAGAAATTGTTTTTGAAAGACATAAAAGCCAACAGATAGCACTGTTCATCAGCTTCACACCATCAGAAACCATCAGGTTTATCTTTGTACAGAGACCATCCATGTCATCAGTCACACGATTTAGAGTGAGAAATATATAAAGATTCTGTTCAGTGGCAATTACAGTTATAAAGACCAATAGAGAAATCATTTGCTGTGCTGTCAGCTCAGGGATTACAGATTTCATGTGAGGTTTTAGTGACCTTAGGGCATTAAAAGTGATATTCCTCTCAGCACAGCAGATTGAAAAGTATTGATGGGAGAGTCAAGATGAGAGAACAGCAGCTTGCTAAGACATTCCTCTGCCTCTGCCCATTTACTGTTACATTAATCTTTCCTTGATCTATTAAATTCCATCTTCTTGGACATTTATTCTGGGGACATGTAGGAAATGGACTGAACCTATATCACCACGTCAGCTGGCACCCTAAAAGGGCTCCAAAGCCATGAACCCAAAAGGACAGGAAATATGTCACTTGGACATGCAGGATATGAGCTTTCCACCAACAAATGAGTGAGACTGCAACTTCCTTTTCCCCCAGTGGCATTGGCACCAAGGCTTTTAACTAAAACTGAAAGCATTTTTGTTTTGTCAAGTTACAGAAGCACACCACAGCCAATATTATCTTCACAGCAAAAATGATCCCGCACAGACTGAGTGGGGGCAATATTGATTTCAGGAGTCCACCTGCTTGTAGCTACCCTGTACAATGTTTATTCACATGAAATACTGGGCAAGGCACTCAAAATCAGGTGGAGTCCTCATCCCTGGAAGTGTCCCAGGCCAGGCTGGATGGGGTTTGGAGCAACCTGAGATAGTGGGAGGCGTCCCTGCCCACGACAGGGGGTGCAATGAGAGGATCTCTCAGGAAAGTTCTCTGCCGAGAAATGTTGGATTAAACAAATTCCCTGGTCCAAGTGGTAGGGCACAGATTTTGCTCCTGTTCTCTGAGAGGAGGCAGCAGCTTCTGGTCTTCTTACAAGCTGTCATGCCTATAAACATTTGTGCTTNACGACAGGGGGTGCAATGAGAGGATCTCTAAGGTCTCTTCCAAGCCTCTGCTCTCTGCAAGTGTGTGCTGCAAAGACCTTCAGACAGAGTAAAAGGTACCAAAAATAAGTAAGGTAGACCATAAGCAGTGCTTCACAGACACTGAAGGAGTGCTGCAAACAGCTTCTTTCAAAGCTTTCTGGAGGAAAAACCAGGAGGGCAATGTTCAAGCAGACGCAGAGCGTAGAGTGTGGGTTTGTTTACCTGCTCTTGCACTGTAACTCTGATGGAAAATTAATTCACAGCTTTAGAACTGCAACTTCAATATTAATTCTTGAAGAGATATTGCTTCTCTTGAAGAGATTCAGTCTGATTCAGTGGTCATAAGCTTTTGCCCCTCATTGCCCCTCAAAATGTGCTCCTCAAGGGTCGCCTGCCTTGCTGAGATGATGAGCTGTGACCATGGGCGGTCCCAGCAGGACTCAAGGACATTCCTTCCTGTACCTTGGGGAAAACTTTATCATATCCCTGTCTGGAGGAACAGAAACTCTTCTTCTGTTCCTCATTACAGCCCCCAAATCCCTGTGTGAGCTGTTCAGCCTGCACAGCTGCATTTCAGAGCAGACTCCACCGCTTCTTCACCAAGCTGCAGATGAGCTTAGAAAGTCTCTGAGTCACCAAAATTTCTGTGATGAAGCATTAGCAGAGGGAAAGGTGAAATAAATATTTGTAAATAAAATGCTTTCAGCTGGTTAGATTCCTCAGAATTTCATATTTAATAAGATAGAAATCTTATTTAATCTCTTCTTCAGCGGTGGCCAATGCTCAAAATTGTTCCTAACTTTGCTGCTCACAGACGCCATTGAATGCCAAGGGGATGGAAGGAGTGGTGGATTTGGCAGTGCAGGGTTAATGGCTGGACTTCATGATTTTAAAAGCTTCTTCCAGCCTTAGTGACTCTGATTCCATCCCTGCTGAGCTTCACTTGCCACCACTGACCCCATCCAACTCTCCAGCTAGCTGCACATCTGCAGCCCACTGGAGCAGCCTCTTTGCAGCTCAGGGAAAACTGCTCTAATTTAAGCCAATGGTACTGATAAAAGGATGAAAAAAAACGCTGCTTCACAGAGTCCATAATCAAACTGGCATGACTTTGAAGGTGCTACAGGGTGCCAATGACAGCAGCCACAAGCTCGGAGTTACAGCCCTCAGCTCTGACTGGAGGTGTGCATGGAAAACAGGGGATGAACACAGAGAACACGAGGCACCTGCACTCAGCTGAAATACTCAGTTAACCAGATTTACCTGCCTGTGCATCTAATTTATTTTTCTTCCTTTGTGCTGCCTGATTTGTATTCCCCAGAAATAGTCACTCTTTAGGATTTAGAAAATAATCTGCATGTTCTGGAGAAAATCACATTTTCGTTTTCATCTCTTTGTCTCCCTTGCTGTCAAAATCTTATTTTATGCCTTCCTCTTGCAATCCATTTTAACAATGGCAGTGGCACAGGCAATATTTCTCTGTGCTTGATGAACTGAGGGACACTTGCTTATATAACTGGGGGACAATGATTATGTCTGAGTCTTTGTGAAAGATTTGAGAGCACAAGGGGAAAATGCTGTATCCCAGCAGCATCTCACTTATCCTCACATAAAGAAAACAGCTCTGCAAACCTAAAGTGTCTCATCCATATTCAAAGTTAAAATCAAATAAACCAACAGCTCAACAGAGTGAGTCCAGCCAGCCAGGGCTGCCTCACACAGGATTATCAACTCTCCAAGTGGTGTTGCACTCAATTTTCTTTATTCCAGTTAGGAAAGAGAAAAAATGACTTCTCACCAGCGTGAATATTGGGTTAATGGATGTCTCAAAGCCCCTGGCTGTGATTCCTCATGATCTTTCATGACATTTGTGGTGTAACACTCATATCTGTGCCAGAAGCAATGGGTCTAGCTGATAAAATACAATCCAAAAAGGAAATGCAGCCTTTCACAATGTGACATGTACCTCAAAATCACTAAACTAAGCAACAAAAGCACGTGGCCTAAATCCATTATCCATTATTTCCACAGATAATTGTGTTTATCCTCAGAAATCAGCTTGTACAATGCACCTAGCAGAAAGAAAAGCAGAGAAATNCTGGCTGATAGTCTGCTTTAGAAAGAAAACAATTAAGAAATGTCCATCATAGATCACAAAAGGAAGGGAGTTTATATTTCTACAGTTTTGACTTACAAGTCTCTAATTGCAGCAGTTCAGCTCACAAAGTTTTCAGCAGATTCCACCACTGGAACCAGTCATGATGCTGAGGAAGTTCCAGGGAAAGGATACACATAACCAGCCCAATTTTTTCACTATTCACTGCATTTTTGTAAGAGCCTGAGAAGGAGAGAGATTCCAGGAATATTCTTTCGCAGTGAAATTACAGGGCTGGTCCTCGTTAAGGGTAGTGATGTCGGTGGTGAATGAGCACTGATTGTTGTTACCTCTTACAATTTAAAAGATAGTTATTGCAAATGAATAATGCATGAGCTTGGAATCTCTCCCCGAGGCACTCGGAGCCCTGAGTTGAGATGCACAGCACAGGCACTGTGATTGCCTTCAGTGTGCTGCCTTATTGTTCTGGAACACAGCATCATGATCCCCTTTAAAACATCACTTTGTAAAACTCACACCCAGCAGGAGCGGGGAGGATTTGTAGGAATGAATCCCTTACAGCTCCTGAGCCT
>VZUA01055720.1:5161-18880 GCA_013401035.1 Horornis vulcanius
TTTCAAAACAAATGTAACATTTTTCTTTAACATTTTAGCAATGCTTTACTAAAATCTGAGGTTCTTTTCCCCAGACAATGCCAGAAAAAAAGCAAAGTAGAAAATGGTGAGGATCTGAGGCTGGGGAAAGGTTCTGGCACTCAGTGTTTATACACAGCTGGAGGCTGCTTCTCTGGGATGGAGACAGATACCTTTCAAGCCTGTTCTTACTAAGAGCCAGCAAGGCCTTGGCGTGGGATCACACACTCAGAGACACTCAGAGAGGCTGTATTTGTTTGGCTGCATAGTCAGAAAAAGGACATTTGCTTGTCCACTGGTGAGTCAAACCAACGGTTTTCCAGGGGTTGTTGAATTAATGAGAGTTTCCCAGAGATGGGGAGAGAACCTTGTGTTATATCCCTGTTCCTAAATGCCCCCTGCATGCTCCCATTCCTAACCTATCAACCATCAAGAAAAGTGGAGTTTGAGCAGCTTCTCATCGTGGCTGCAGAGACCTTGCTCAGCAAATACAAGCCCCTTCATAATTCCCTCACCTAAAGTGGTGGCACCTTTTTCTTTCCCTGCTTGCTGGTCTGGGTCCATCCTGAAGGAACAGGTTCACTCACCAGAACAGCAGCTTGGCTTTTAACATCCACTCCACACCAACATAGCTAAATCAATCAATTCATAATCAGTTAATAAGTTAAGTTAATGTGTTTGAAGTGCTCTGCTGTGTTTTGCTATTTTGGCTACTAGCAGTATTTTCAGAGGCGCTTTAGCTTTCTGTGTGCTCTGTCAATTTCTGTTTGTTTAGCTGTGTGAGGGCTGCCTTTTTGGAAGACAAAGGAAAGAGACTGTCATTAAGATTTCAAGGCCATTTAAATTTTGTCCTTGCCAGCTGAGGTAGCTATTTTTAGTCCTAAACAACTGTAAGTCAAATGGCAACTAGGGACTGAAATAATTTTTACTATGAAAAATATACTGAGGGTCATGTATATTCACCACTGGTTTCAGACCACTGTAGGCAGCTTGCTTCAGTACTCTTCAGAGGGTCAAAATCAGAAGCCTAGACTTTTAAATGCAATGCAGATGGATATAGATATTAAATGTGCATAGCCACAAACAATCACTAGTGCTGATGGCACTCCAGGGAAAATTCATCTTGCTTCTTTAACTTTGACTTGTATGCCAGCTAGAGCCAAGATTTCTGTGTATCTTTCTTGTTTACATGCACTCTGTGTTTCTATTCTGAGTGAAGGAACAGGATCATGTTTTTGTAGTATTGCATTTGTTTGCCCCACTGAAGCTGGTGCTAATGGTGGAAGCATGTAAAGTTTAGACTGACTTCCCTGAGCTGCTCTTGCCAAGCAATGCTTCTGCTTTGGCATCCAGCAAGTGCCTTGATACACGGCTTTTGTAATAATTCTCAGTGACTCTTGCTGAGAGACTCTCAAGAGATATTCCCACTGGACAGGATTTGCAGAGAGATGTTGGGAACATCAGCCACTGGCTGACACTGTTATCCTGTGGATGCATTTCTGTGCATGCCTTCGCTAGCTGATGGCTGAAAGGCAACTCCTTTTCCACTGCTAGATGGCATTGTGTCTTAGGGCAGAAAATTCTGTACAACTCTATGCTCAGTTTTATCAGCATATCTTTTCACTTTGTTTTGGCAGCTGGTTTTGTTGTTTTTGTTGTTGGTTTGGTTTTTTTTCCAAATTAGAACATGTTTTTGTATTCTGATGCAAAACATCTATCCAGTTAAAGCTGTGTTATTACTGTGGTTCACAATATGAGGGAAGCCATATCTCAGATGCTTTATTTATAATCACTACTTTCTATAGGTAACATTCAGCCTTAGGCTTGAAATGTGGCTATCTAACGATGTGCTGATGGGCAGAGTTGTGCTTTTGGAAAGCTTTCATTCTCTTGCAAAACGATTCAAAAAGGACCACTGTTTGAGAAGTTCACTGGGTGGAAAAGGTGACTTGGGTACTTGAACATGTACCTTCAGATTGAACTCATCCATTCACGCATCTCAAATGATTTGGCAGGCTAGTATAGAAACGCATCTAACTCAAATCTAACCTTGCCTCATTGAGGGCTGGGGTGAGGAGAGAAAGGAAAAGTTACACAAGGAGTAAAGCAGAAAATTTATGGCTTCAGCTGACAGAGGCTTGGCACAATAGGCTGACTTCAAAGTGTACTAATACTCTGCAGAGATCAGTAAACATGATTAATATATAGCCTGTGGAATATTATTTTCTGCTTGTATGAAGTTATATAAAAACAAAAACAGCTTTTATATTTAATGTCTAATGTGTTCCATATGAGGGAATGTGTATCAATATGTTCCTACTAAGGGACAGATTGGGGACAAAGTGCACATGCTGAGTAGTAACTTAGTCTGCAAATAGTGCAACAGCACTCTTCTAATGAGAAAATAATTAGCATGTGAGTTTAAATCCCCCATATCAATATGTTCAGAAAACCAGCAACACGTTTCTCCAAATTTTCTCCTCTGTGGTCTCCTATTGGTCTCCTATACTGGTTTTCTATGCATTTTCTCTCTGGGGTCTCCAATTGGTCCCCTTTAACAGGCAGCCTGAGGAACCATGTAACTCTGATACTAATTTTTATTCTGTGGTGGGTCTGCTGTGTCTGACTATGTGGTCCTTGCTACTCATGCTGGTGTGGCTTTACTGGAAATTCTTTCCCAGAACCCACTCTTCGTTTGTGCATCTTTTTTTAGCTTAATGGGTGATACATCTTCTCATCAGCGGATGCTATGAGCCTAGAGCTGGGTCTTGTGTCTCACATGGTAATCATGCTCTGATTCAGGTGTCCTGAGTCACCTTCCTTAGCTTTCTTTAAATGTCAACACTTACGCGTTCTGTGAATTGGTATTTTGTAAACTTAGAAAGGTCTTTAGGTATTTGTAGAGCAGTTAAACTCCAGCCATTCTCTTATCTAGCTAAGGGTATAATCTGTTCTGTTCTGTTATCGTTGGTCTTTCAGCTGATACAGAAATTGGTGTCTGTAAATGGCCATGTCATTTCCCTGCACTTCTCTTACTTCCTTTTAAAATTGTGGGGACAAAGGGGAGAATGTATGTTTAATGTGTTTGCTTTCTTCTTCCATTTCTCCTTGAAATTATTTGTACCAGAGCTATAGGCTGTTAAATTGTAAAATTTCTCTGTTTCTCCTCCTTTCCTCTTCAGCTGCTAAACAGTTGGCAGCCAGCTGTAGCTTAAAAGGAGAATTTTGATGGCGTTTGTGATTTTCTGCTGGCATCAAGGCCAGCTCTGCCTGCAGCCCCACTTGGGTTTGCTGGGCTTTGTGCAGCATATGTGTGCTCCCTGTGCCCCAAGTGCTGCAATTACTGTGAGCCTGGAGAACACTGCCTCTTCCTACTGTTACATCAACTACCCTGGCCAGCCTGTGCCAGCTGTCCTTTCATCTACAGGCATTGCCTGCCATGGCCTGCCAGTGAAGGTAGGGAAAGGTGCTGTATTTTTCTTCATTGGACTTTTGTAAAAAGCTGCTATCAAATCTAAGACATTAACTTAATGAAAACTAAACAGTGGAAGTCCACAAAATGTTTGTGTGCAATGTTCAAAGACTTGCCCAGTTGTGTGGTATGGATTATCTCCTTCTCAAAAGGCAAGGTAAATTTCTATTCTTTCTAATAGGAATGTGGCACAACTATAGTTTATAACAGCAATAAAGAAAAGATCCTTTCCTTTTTGGGGACTATTATTTAAACAAAGTATCTTGAAGTGTAAATCTACTGCTGTGGGTGTTCAAGAGAAGCCAAGCACGTGGGTTTTTTGATGAGTTCAGTCCATTCCTCACCTGTACACTACTCTGACAGGCCAGTTGGCAAGGGTGGCAAGACTGGGATGTGGCCCTTTGTTGTGATATCCTACACAGCAGAAGAGTTTCCACTCTCTGAACTTCACTGTCCATTTAGAGATGGCCATGGGTATCCTGGATGCTGGAGCTCTCCTATTCTGACTTTCACACTAACATTGACAAGGGGAGACATGAAGGGCTGAGTTTCTCAAGAAAGACCCTTCTTTATCAGGCTGAAGGCTGGGATTGCTGTAGAGCACGGCTTTCTTGCAAGATGGGCAGAAATGACTTAGGGTGTTTCCAATACTGTGGAGCTACCAGGAATTGTGAGGATTTGACTGATGCTGGAGAGGCATTATGTAGGGATTTTTATTTCTGATCTACGTCATGCAAGGATTTGGGTTTGTAAGAGTTGTTTTCATGCTGTGTTAATTACTGAAATTTGTAACTACCATTTTTAAATGGATTTTTATTGTCCTGTAATATGACCATGGATCAAAAGGATCATACCTATTGTACCATGTGCTTGACAGCATGTTTGGACTGGAAATCTGTTTAAGATTCATTCTGTATGCTAAAATCTTATAACAGGTGCTTTACTCAGTAGCAACAATTAATCCAGAAACTTAATGTAAGCAACTTTTTCAATGGGGTTTCCTTGCTTCTTCAAGCAGCAGCATGGATCATGCTTTGACAAAACACACTGTGTAACCAAGATCAGCAGAAAGTGAATATATGAGGTTTCTGCTGGGGACAGTGAGCTCTGGGAGGGAAATATTAACCATATTCCATCAAAACCAAAGTGATTAGACATACACTATTAGCATGAGAAATATCTGCTTGCTCAATGGAGCAGTTCCTTTTTCAATGGAATTCTTCCCTTGAAGGTGAAATTAGAGGCTCACAGCATTGGATGGAGAGAGATCAGTCAGTGAAGTTTTCCACAATCTGCATGAATCTTAAAGATTGAAATCCATTCCCCCTTGCCATTTGTTATACTTATCTTGATTTGAAAAGCCTTAAATGATCTCAGGTTGCAAAGAGTTAAATATTAAGATGTTTTAATTAAGGATTTCAATGCTCTGGATTTCACAGTACTCTATCAAAGAGAAATGCCGCAATCAACTAAATATTTTGGAAGATATTTCTCCTCTGGGAGAGAGACATTTACAGAAATTTCGTACATGAAAATGTCAAATGTTACTCATCTTCTCTGTGCTTTTTTTTTTCCTTTTTGAAGTATATTTACTTCCACTTGCTAGCTGAGGGTGTCACTGCTTGTTATTTGATATGTGGAACTGGGGCACACAAAAGGATGACTAATCCCAGTTACTGGAATTTTACAGTTTTCATCAAGGCCACAGTTTCCATTTCAAGCTTTATAGTAAAAGCAAAACATCAACTGGCAAACTGACTTCTGGTTATTGTTGTAGTAAATTAACATGGATTACTATTAAAGTAAAAGGGCTCTTTTTCAAGGTTGTTTCTTGAATTGAAAAGAAACTTACATTTAAATATTTTCTCAGGGGCAGTTTATAGTAACTGCATTGACAGTACAGAAGGCTTGCTGTCCTTCACCCAGCAGTAACAGGCAGCATATTGTGTCCTTTTGCAAATAGACAGGCTCCCTCTTTCTGTGTCTCACTCTCCCTCTCTCTTTCTCTCCTTCATTTCATGGTTTCAAGACCAATCTTTTGCACCCAGGCTGAAATAAACTTCTTGTTATAGCTATGTGACTCTCATAGTTGTCAATGAAAAATACATGCATCCCTTGTATCTTGAATAATTTTCCTTACAGTTCAGCAGGTCTTGAGGAAAAAGAGAACCTCATATTCACCATCTTAAACTGTTCCTTGCAAAAGCTTTTTCTTCTTCCAGTTTCTCATGCTTCTATTGCAGTGGTGTTTCTAGAGCCTCAGTGAGAGCAACTATTGTAAGTTGTTCTGAGCTTATTGTGACATTTGACTCCCCTTTTTTAAAACAAGAAATCAAATGTTAAGAGCCACCAGTTTGCATTCCAGCATAAGCCTCTTTAAATTACACCACTGTGGTGAAGTCTCTTCTCTAGGCATAGATCAGACCTGCTGCTACTCCCTCTTTCCCCTTCTTCTCCCTTGAGTTCCATGAGTCCATGCTTTATTTCCTTTCATCTTGCTCTCTCCATATTACACCCTAATGTGTGCCATTTTCTGGCCTCCTTTGTAGTGGGTTGCTACAAAAGAGCACAGCCTTTGGAATAACAAGACAAAAAAAAAAAAAAAAAAGAGANGTCCTGAATATATGACATCTTTTTTTCTATTGCTCAGTGAATTTTTCTCCTCTTTTCCTCTGGAAACTGGATCTCCATAGCAAAGTCTCCTTTTTGTGATGTTAAACACAATTTATTTTGGGGAATGATAAAGTGCTCTTACTGCTGTAATCAAATAAAGAAACTACCAACACACAAAGGATAACAGAAATCTTTGGAAATGAATGAATGAAAAATTGGGCTAATCTGCATTGGAAAGATCTCTGTTGTAAAGTCCTCCTACACCTGAAGACTGAAGTCCTTCTCTCTCGCTGTCAGCACTGGGACAATTTTCAGCTTCTTGAGACTGAATGCAGGTTTTGGCCACGTGCCAGCACCACAATTCATACAAGATGAATTCTGCAGGCTGTCTTGCTTTGGAGATGGGAAATGTGGGATGTCCCCCCGTCAGGTACATCAGGTACAGCCTGTCTGCCTGGGTGGCAGGTCCCAGCACACTGCCAGCCTGCCCCATCTCTCAGGGCAGAGAGCTTGGCAACTGCATCACCCAGGTGAGTTTTGCTCTGGGCTGAGCCAGTGCCAGCCAACCCTGGTGGCTTTGGGCACAAGGGTCAATCTCCTGCCAGTACAGCCAAGCTCACCTGACTAATGCTTTATTTTGGCAGTTGTAATGACTCTTTCCCATGTAATACAATTTCCTCTCCCACAAGATCCTGTGTCCAAATTAAAGGTGAGCCCTCATCTGGTTTAAATCATCGTGGCTGTGCTGATTTTGTGCTTGCATATATAACTAATGAGCTGGAAATTTACAGCTAGCACTGTTATACAAATGGATGGAGACTCGTGGTGCAAGGGTCATCAGTGACAGTGTGAGTAAGGATGTTGAGACATTTTGGAGTTGGTTCTTGTGACGTCAATAGTTGCAAATTTGGAAAATCACCCTGCCTTACTTTTTGTGGCTCTGTTTTCAGTTAGATTTCAGCTTTTTGTAATAAACCGTCTCTACTCCTACTCCATTCTTGTACAAGCTGTTCATCAATGTAACTCTGCTAATGAACTGAAAGTGGCCATCCCCAGACCCCAGACTTTCTTTGTAAAACTTTGATTTGCCTAAATGGCAGCCAGCCTCGAAGCCTTCCTTTTCTCTGAGTCTGGTGAGACACAAAAGAGCCACTCTTGTGACAGTGTATTGAGAGTGGTCTCAGAAACTGCTGCTGGTGCCAGTGTCACTCCTTTGTGTGTTAAACATTGAGGGAGCCTCCCAGAAACTGGGAGCTCTGCCATGACAGTAGGTTGTCAGCAGCTGAACAGCTCTCTAGAAGTGTAAACTGTTTTCACATCTTCTGCTAGTCTTCTCTAATGAACTTTGAACAGGTTTTTTCCCTGCTTTGCTTGCCTAATCAGCTGAACCTGTGTACTGCAGGTACTGTTGTCCCTTAAAGACTTAGTATTAAAACAAATGTCTCTCTCAGCATATAGAAATATTTTTAGACAGTATTTCAAACAGATTAAGTGTTAATCCAGCAAAAAAAATCTTACTTCTAGTTTTATTTTTATCTCTGTGAGATACTAAGAATGATACTATAACTACCCTACAGTTTAACACCATTTCATGGAGGAAAACAAATGTGACCAGATTAATGACACAACAATAGACTTGTTTTCTTTGAGAGAGCTGAACTGTAAGGTGTCTGTAACAACACTGTACATGTATTTGAACATCAGAAGTCTGCCAGGAATAAGTGCTCTAAAGCTGATCTGTGTTGATTCACATCTGTCTCCTACACACTCTCCTTTATGGAACAGCTTTCCCTCTCCTCCTAGATTTTCCAGAAGGTGTCACTGTAAGGCAGTTATGGTCAAAAGTCTGTAAATTTAAAATTAAATGAGTGAGAAGTGCTTAATGGCTCTAATTTTCTTGCAATGATTATTTAACTCCTAATAAATCAACAAGAAGAGTTTAAAGCATTAGAATAAGAACAAGAATTGGGAGTATCAAAGTTTCTTCATAGTTTGAATTTACAGCCTGTTTGAAAACATGTCATCACAAACAAAATTCAGCTGCTCAGGCCATTAGTTCAATAGTTGAGAGTGCAAAACTACCAAAGTGACTGAGCAGTTTTAAAGCCTGCTCTTTTAATGCTCATATTATGTGTGCACACAGGGGCTCATCTGAGAAGCACATGTGCACACCAGTGGATGCAACTTCACAAGGAAAAGCTGGAAACAAAAATATCTATTTTTCCAGGTATGCAGTGAGAGATGGTTTGCTTCTAGATTTCAGCTTCCACTGATCTTGGGGACTCAGAGCAACACACTGGGGGCCCTTGGAGAATGAGTGGGTGAAACAGATTTGGAAATGATGCTGTTGTGGGTAGAAGGATTGGAGGGTAGCACCACAAGAGTAGATGAGCATGAGGGCTCCACTCCAGCCATCTGAAGGTGATACACATACTGAAATGGAATGCAAAGGCTCAGGCAGAATAAGCCAAAAGTTTGTCTGTAGGCTACAGGTGAAGAGATGAGATGAGGGCTCAAGTCACACTGGAATCTAATGGGCTCCTGATACAACCTGTCAAGAAAAGTAAGTTTGGCATAGAATCAAGGGGAAGAGTTTCCAGTGAAGCTGGAGGAGCTTTAGCACCTCTGACCTGAGGTTGGCTGGCTGAGCCACACCTAGAGTGTTGCACCCAGCTCTAGTCCTTTGCCTTGGGAGGTGGTGAGTGTGGGCTGAAATGGAAAGAGCACTGGCATGCCTGGGAAGCCAGAAACACAGCCTAGGGTGCAGGAAAGTGGCAGCACAGGCTAGCTGGAGAGTGGTGGCCTTTTGAGCTGGGAAGTAGGGAAATAAATAGATTTTTGTGGACAGCACCCTTTGATTACTGTAAAATTAACTCTAGATTATATGATAGCCATAATTACAACTCAAGACTAAAGCTAACAGTTCTGGAGTTGCCTGTGTCCTTCCTGTTTCCTCACCAGACAGTAACATGCAAATGCTGGACCATTCATTCCTCTTCCTCCCTGCAAGGGAGTGGGTGAAGCCCAGAAGTGGCATTATGGGACCTATCATCTGTTTTGTGCCATCCCAAGCATAAACATCTGTGGACTGCTCTTGGGAAGGAGGAAAAGGAGAGCAGCCTTTCTGTGCACACCCTGCACGGATTTTGGTGCTGTGCTGGTTTACCAGCACAGAGACCAGCTCTCCAGGCTTCTGCCAGTCTCCTTCATCAATTATTTAAAATGGAATCCATGAGCTAGGACAGTCACTTTGTTCTGGTCTTGGCAGTTTTCGTGGAGGAGCTCTGTCTTGTAAAAAAAACCCTGTGGCAGGAACAGTTTAGGGGAAGGGGGGGACTGGTGTACTCCTGGGGCTTCGTTGAGTGGGAAGGAGCTCCCTGCAAAAAAACCCCAATGGATAACATAACTGTCCTGGTTGCACTTTGCGCAGACTTGATTTGTGGGTCCTTCAAAGTAAAAAGCTGAGCTGAAAGGTGGGCATAAAGCCATAATGCTCCTGTGATTTCTGCTTCCTCAGGACAGTCATCAGAGTGGAGAGAGGAAGGGAGAGCAGGAGAGAGTGGGGGGGAGTCAAGGCAAATATTGGAGTTATGTCCCTGAAGGACCCTCCTGGGGCAGAATTTCAAGCATTCATCTTTACAGCATATTCTTTAGCAACAAATTTTCTATTTAACCAATGTGTTGACAAATAAATCCTGATTTGAATTTGTACATTGCTTTGATTCTTCAGGCAACTCTTGGATATGTAGCCAGAGTCTTAATATAGAAGCAACTGGAAGTAGGTCATTTCCGCCCTTCAAATACCATTAAAAAGTTTCTCTCTGTTATGGAAGAGAAGGAAAAGTTTTCCCTGTCTTTTCATCTTCCTATGCTTCTGCTGTGCTATGAAAATAAATTGGCATAAAATAAAAGTTGTTATTTCCTTTTTCCTTCCATTTTACTCTTCATCAGGACAGTTTTAATGAAATCCATCTATTTAGTTTGTGGGATTCTAGTAACGTACCTTCTCATTATACCATAAATAATGGCGAAGTAAGAATCTTACGACTATTACTTTTAAATCAAAGTTATGGGTTCCCTAATGGGTTCCATAATACAGATTTCAAAGTTTACAGTAGTTTAACCATACACAAACATTGTATCCTCCCCTCCTTTGTAATTCAGCTGCTCTTTATTTTCTTCTGCAGCTTCATATGGTTTAAACATCTGGGCTTTCGGAGCCGTTCCATGCCTGCTCGCCTTGTTAGAGGGTTTTGTGCTGGAGCCTCTGACTGAATGCCAGAATCCTTCCCTTTGTGTCCCTCAGTGACGTACACAAGAACTTTGAGGTGGTGTAAGAACAGAAGGATTCGTGGCTAATAAATACTTCATCTAAATGGGTGAGTGTTCGAGCTGGGCTGTTAGCTTAATTCTAACCATAAGGAGAAATAACCACAGCATACTTAGGGTAGGAGAAGATATCAATCACTGTCACTTTTCAGCAGAGGAAAATGAGCAAAGAGAGAAGAAGCTGAGGTAGAGTTTAGCTTTTGGAAACCAGGATGCAAGGTTCTCATCCAGGCTAATTCTCTTCTGGGTTATTGGTGCTCCTAATGTTTCATTTCAGTAGTAACATTTCTCCTGTTACTAGGTAAAATAAGATGATTAATACATGTATTATGACCAAGGCTGGCTACAGCTTTTTGTGTTGGATCTTAGGAAGACCGTACTGGTGCCTGGGTGTGTACAGAGGTTTTCAAAGTAACTCCCTTGACATACTGGAACTGACGTACCTCTGCTGTCCTCTGAAGTTTGCTCCAAATTATTCAGCCTTGGGAGAAGTCTTGTGAATCTTGTCACAAATGAACATGCTGCCATATTAAGCATTCAATAATTTTAGAAGCATCTTTCTCACTGTCATTTTAAGCTTAATTTACATCACCATTTGTAGGCAATGTAAAGATTTGCTTTTAAATCATCATAGTATGTTTATCAGGGGGAGTGATTCCCTAACAGAACCCTTTTTGAGGTGAAAATTATTTATTCCCTTTAGTAAGTTCTGCATTCACTCTTTTCCATGCAGAGGATGATCTCCTGGCCCTGTAGGTGACAGGAAAAGTTTTGCCTTTGACTCCACAATTCCAAGACATCACCTTCAGTCTTCAGTGCAGTCTGTCTCCTCATAACCCTCATTTCCCTGACAATCTCCTCAGCACTCCTATGATTAATAAAAAAACTCATTGACACTGTCCCTTCCTATTTGGTGATCAGACACTTATGTGCACCCAGGGAAATCTCATTTTCGTCAGCAGCATCGGCGCTGTCACTGGCATGGGGAGAGGGGCAGCTGTGACACTGCATCCCTGTCTGTGCCCATTAACAGCAGAGGGAAGAGATCTCCCCTAAGTCTTATTGATTTAGAAAGGAGCCTTTTACAATTGCAAAACTTCAGTCTCCTAACTATAATCACCATAGATGCTTTTTCTCGCAGATATCTCCTGCCACGTTGAAGCAGCTGGGTTTTTGTAAAGAAAACGTGTTTTCCTCTTCTGGAAAACTGCTGGCATTCAGATGAGTTGCTATTTCTCTTAAATCTCTCCCTCTGCCCAGTTTGAGAGCCAGCTGAGTAACATAACAATACATAAATAAGAATTGAGAAGGGCTTTTGCTTTATATTTATCCTTAATCATTATTGCTCTATCCATGTCAGCTTCAGATTTACACCAGATTAAATTCTGAATAGAAGAAAACTGACACAATCCAGCAGGATCTCCTAATTAAACTCTTTCAATTGATTGTATTTTTTTCCCTTTTGGTTGTAACTTTTCAAGTTTAGTGGCCTGATCAGGTTGGAAATGTTCTGCTTGTATCTTTTGTAAAAGCATGGATGACATTTCTGTACTTAAATGGTCATATGCAGTTTTTCTGTTCACTTCAGTGGAGCTAAGAATTTTTTTTTTGCGTCAACAGATATACTGAAATACCCATTGATAAAGGTAGAAGGAAATGAAACACTTATTGTTTTTTAAGTGCAACAAAAATAGAGTTTCATCATGTCATTTTTTACCAATAAAAGCACTTTCTAAAGCGAATTTTTTAATTGAAAAAGTTGGGGTTTTTCACATATAATTTCAGCCTGGCTGATAAAAATATAATTGATTGAAGGGGTTTTTTTATACTCTGTTTTGTTTTTTTTTTTATCTTTTCCACCATCATTTCTTAGAATCCTCCTTCTGTTGGAGTTTGTTTTGTCTTCATGTTGGTTTCCATTTTTATCTGCTTAGGTATATCCGTATGTATGTATATGACTTTTTCTTCTGTTCTTTGTATCTCTCCATTATTGGAAGACTAAATTCCCTTCCTAACATCTTTCTTGTCCATGCTTCTGCTCCCTTGTACCGAGGAACTGACTGGAACCTCAAACCTATGTTTAAGATCATAATTTTATTCCTCTCATTTGAAACACTGAGTTCCTTAGTACCTCCATCTATCATGCAGCTACTAAGGAAGGAAGGTAATTCAGCAGACAGTAATACCTATAAAATGGAAATGGACATTGTAAAGCACAATTCCTGAGCTGGTGTTAACAATGTGAGTGCCAGAGGAAGAGAAGACCACCAAATTGTGGTTGGCCATTGGCTGGCACCATTGTACTTGGCCTCAGTTGTGGAGAGACTCAGCACAAGGTGGAACTCCATGGACACCTGGGGTGTGGAAATCCAGCAGCAGCCTGGGAGGGAACTGAATGGTTTTACTGGGCCTTTCTGAGCATGTCTGTGCTTGCAGAGACTGGTAATTTACTTTGATAACTTCAGAGCCGTAAATAAGCAAGTAAGATTTGCAGCAGTAGGAAAGCTGCAATTTTGGTGCATATGTAGAAGATGGAGAACTAGAAATATGATGCAGCACCTGAGAGCATACCTGATGCAACAGCTCCCAGAAAAGTCTCGCAAAAGACAATCCCAGTCTCTTGAGCTGGTGACTGCAGTGTGCACCAGAAGCTCATCTGCTTTGAGTAAATTCCTGTCAGTAGCCTGCCTTCTGCTTAATGAGGTTTGAGGTCAAGAAATTAGACTTCCTCTTGCCTTAGTTCTCTGAAAGTTTGTTTCTAGTTATGTGATTTCTGAGGCTCCTAATACATAGTGATCACACAGAATTCATCTTAGCACATTGGGGTATGTGTGCTGAGCAGTCTTTTGAATAATGCCAGAGAGCAGAAACTGGGAGATTTAGATTTCAACTCTAAAGGTTTTCAACAGCACTGTTCACATAAAAGAGTGCTCTAGTGATCTTGTCTAACTATCCTGATAAAGCCTGACCCATATCATTAGTGGGGTTTTGCTTTATACTAGTTATCTGAATATTTTTTGGAACACAGAAAAAAATTACTTTCCAACCTCATAATTTGGTCCATTGCCCTGGGAGATTGGAAAGCAAATTTCAGATCTGTGATTACTTCCAATTATTTTCTTGAGTTTTAATACAAAGTGAGGAAAAGCAATAGGAGTTTGAGGGTACCCTCAAAACTAGTCTATAACCTGGTTGTTCAGACATTTGTTCAGGAACTAAATTACATTGATTTAAAACTCCTTAATAAATGGAACCAAAGAGCCTATTATTTAAAGTATTTTTTGATT
>VZUA01055728.1:0-11181 GCA_013401035.1 Horornis vulcanius
TTGATGATCCTTGTGGGTCCCTTTCAGTTCAGGATATTCTGTGACTCCGTGGACTGAGCCCCTTTCCCCTATCACACTGAATGTGATGTGCACATATAGGCCATAACCCAAATACCCTGCCTTTCCACCTGGAGTCAGCAGAAAAGAGCTGCCTTCAAATAAAAGCCACATCATCTTCTGGGAAATATCTGTGCCATAATATGCATGAGCCAGAAATAGACACTTCAGGAGAAAAGAAACTGCCTCTGGTACCAGCCAGCCACTGTCAGTCCCCTGCTCCATCTCCTCTGCATTTCTCTGCTTACCCACCAGTGCTTCCCTCCTTGGCTGTCCCACGGCAATAGGAATGGGCTGGGATGTGCTTCTCACCCAACAAACTTGATTATATGCTTTAAATTGCTGAACTATAAATATTAGGAAAGGTGCACGAAACCTTAGGCAGCTCACACTTCAGCGCCTGTCTCTCAATGGGAATTTAATAGATGCCCGAACTTCTCTTTTCCAGTCACGTAAGGAGAAGGAGGGAATGCAGGCTGCTCGTTCCCACACAAGCACCATGAAAACACCAGGGAAGAGCCAGATTGCGAATGTCAAAACAAGAGATTGGTTTTGAAATACGGGGAGAAGTTCGTTCTAATGATCCTAGCAGCTTACGTACTTATGTCATGTGAAAAAAAAATAAGAAAGCAACAGAAACCTTCTCCAATTTTCCCTTTGTTGGGTGGGGCGTGGTTTGCCTACAAAACACATCCCTGTCGGCCCAGTCCGAGGAGCTGGCAGCCTGCTCACAGCACAAACCACGGGCTGCAGCCAAAGGGAGCTCGTGAGGGTTTTGTTTAGTGCCTGCCCCTGCCCTCAGGACTTTGTCCTAAATATATTCACCTCCCTGCAACTTCCTTGTCTGCTGGAATCGAATGCTCTTGGGGCAGGAGCTGTGTCTGAAATTCAAGCACAAGGAATGGTGCTCCAGCACAACACACCTCACGTTTCAGAGACGCCTCCCAGGTGCTACCACAACAGAACGGGGAGTAAATATTTGCTGTAATTCTTTGGCACCCTGGGATTTGAGCTTGTCAGATACTGATGCAAAAGCAAGTAAAAAAAAAACCAAAAAAAAAAACCAAAAAAAAAAACCAGAAAAAAACCCAACAAAACAACCTGTAAGCCCCACAGGCTGTTTGGCTGATAGGCTCCCAGATTTGATCTCCTGTCCCTGTGGGAAGCCACTGAGCTGGCACTTCCAAAAGGCACTCAAACCTAGAGATGGCCCAGACAGCTGCAAACAGGGATGGGCCAAGCATGAGAAGCCAGGGCTGGGTCTGGTTCAGGAGTTGAGTGTGAGCTCTGGGGAGATAAACTGGGAGCTGACCAGTGCTTCCAGTGAGGAGGATCTGGCACCTGCTGAAGGGTCACACCATGCTGCTGCCACAGGACTGGTTGGGAAAATCACTCCTGAAAAGCAGCCTGTCCCTGTTCAGTCATGTGCCAAGGAAGAAAAAGCTATCCTGAGAGCCAGGGAGAGGAGAGGGACTCTAGGGCAACACAAATGCAGGGATTTGAGAAGAAGTGACTCAGTGACTGCTGCCAACAAGGTCACTCATATACCCAGGACCAGATAATGTCCACATGGCCAAGGCCACTCCTTGCACAGCTCATTTGGGGCTCAGGGTGTCACCCAAAATAGGTTGAGGGCCTTGAAATCAAAGCCAAGAAGGTCAAGAAGGTTTTTGAACCCAAGCCAAGGATGGGGCAATCTGAAAAATTGATGCCTTGACTACATTGGGGCAGTAAAGAGGGTCCTCAGTCACAAACCACAGCAGAGCCACAAGACAGGAGGAAGGGGAGAGATCACAGGTTGTGAACAGGACCTACCTTGCTGGGTAAAATTCCAGCCCATTTTTGTTGTTTCTTGTAAGCCCAGTAGCTCCTCAAATCAGGGACTGATCTGGGCTCACAGGACTCTGCACAAAGAACTATTTTCCAAAATTATTTTAACTGTGAAGAGTAATTTATTTTCCTGTTTAAATAGTTTTATGTCATTTCTTCACTTTCCACCTGAGCAGCACCTTCCTTTTTAAAACAGGACTTCAGAATATATTTAATTCATTGATTAATAACGGAGTAAATTAGTCTTTACTTCGTTTTTGCTTAATGACCTAGCAAAGGCCTCAGAATTTGGCTTCATAACAGTGCTGCAAGGTCCTTCAGCTGATGAATTATAGCATAATAATTAACATCCTTGCAGTTGTCAGGCACAAAGCCTAGTGATGTACAAAGCCTCTGCACACACAGCATATCAATGATGCCAGTAGCCCACAGTTTGATGTGCTTATTGCTGTCACATCGCAGCTGATATTCAGCATATCTCTAAAGTACTCAGAGACTATTCTTTTTTTTCTTTTCACTTATAGAAACATATTTAAGCTCCAGAATATCAACAACAGACTTAATACAAACTGTAAGGAAATGAGCCCTCACATAGACAGTTCTGTCTCAGAAAATCCATTAAAAATATAAATTCACATTTTGCTTCCACAAGAATCTTCTTAACATAAATCAGAGAGCTTTTCTCACCTCCACAATTCTCTAGTCATAGTTGATCTCAGCCTGACCTAAGCCAGAGCAATTAACAGCAGTTAAATGGCTGCTCTAATTTATGTGACCTGGTGTGGTTCTTCAGGGAGCACCCACCAGCCCAGCAGAGACATCCAGTCCCTGGAGGTCCTGCCCAAGCAGCCCAGAGTGTTTCACACCTTCCAGCTTTTAACCAAACAGCCTCTAATAGTGTGGAAAACTCAAAAAGAAAGAAAGAAAGAATGGTTCCATCTGGGAAGAGAGAAATACAACACACTTGGGCAAATCCACTGGAAACTCAGCCTGGAATCTAATTCCCTACACATGGTACAAGCAAACTGGGGAAGCAGAAGGCAAGCTGCTGACCTCCCTGAGCACTGGTAAATAACAAGAGATTCCAGTGACTCCCAGTGCTCCAGCACTTTCCAGGGAATACTCTTGGGAGCTGTGGGCAGCTGATGATGCCCAGAGCTATAACTCACCTGGCAAAGGAAAGGACTTCCCTGACCAGCTTCTCCATTCCAGTTGTGACAAGGACAGCAGGAAAATCCACTGGGACCAGAAGCTCCTCAGCTGCCACAGCACAGATGCACCTGGGTGTTTCTATCCCTTCACTGAACAGCATAAGGGAAGCCAAATGTGGTCCAAGTTCCACCTAAATTGCTAAAGGACCACAAGACCTTTTCAGTCAATAAGAAAAGCTGTCACACAATGCAGCCTAAGTTGTCTGGATGTCTGGATACAGCCATAAATATTAGAGCAGGAGCTTCTCCAAAGCCCTTCAGTTTCAAACACGCACCTTCCACTCAGATGCCAACATGCCAATCAAGTCTGTTTGAAAATCTGCCCTTAAACAATAGATGAATGTGCCCATCTTCAATAAAAGAGCAGCTCATAAAGCCCATCTCAACTGGAAAACAGCTGGAAATGTGCCCTGGCTGGGTGGCCTCATCAGGTGTGCACCTCTGAGACCCCTGAACACTGTTCTGAGGAGGAGGCAAGGGCCAAGGGGCTTTTGCAGGGCCTCTGACAACTGTCTGAGGTCTTCTGATAACTCATCTACCTCCTCTGAGAAAAAGAACCCGTGAAAGTGTCTGTGGGAAGGGGGAATCTAGAGCAAATGCTGTACCACAGAGACACTGAGATCCATCTGTTTTACCGAAAGCAGCAAAAAACGAGGAAGGGCAATAACACACTTCCTAGAAATGGTTCTGCTGGAGTTTAAGATACCAGTCAAAGCTTCAGTACAAGGCTAAAAGAAGTGAAGGTTTGGGCTGTGACTATAAAACATATTTTTCTGGCCAGGTTTTCAATCACCAGGTTAATGGAGTTCTCATGGCACTGGTGTAAGTGCCCACCTCAGCTCAGTAGAGCAGAACCCATTCCCAGGAGCAGCAGTGCCTGCAGCCACCTTCTCCTGAAGAGAGGTTTCAATTCAACAGGGCAATTTCTGGAAAAAACAATTAAACAGGAGCTCTGCAGCAGCTCGAGCTGCTGGGGAGGCTGGCAGTCCTCATGACCCCCAAGCACAAGAGATCTCTCTGGCTGCCAGGCTGCCTGGCTAACATGGAAACAGCAGCCCAGTTCTTGCCTTGGTTACAAATAGGGCTCCTTGGTGTCAGCAGGGATCACAAACTTTCATGGCAGAGCATAAATCTGCTGCACGGGCTCCACCAGGTACTTGATGCCACTTTGGTTTAGCTACTACTAAAATTTATGCAGCACTGGAAGGCAAATGGAAGATTTGTGAAAAGGTTCAAATTTGGAAAAATTCAGATGGTTTTGAATGCTCAAGACTGAGCTAAAGTATCATATCACAAAATCACAGAATCACCGAATGGCTTGAGTTGAAAGAGACTTCAAAGATCATCCAATTCCAACCCCCTGCCATGGGCAGGGACACCTTCCACTATCCCAGGTTGCTCCAAGCCCCATCCAACCTGGCCTTGGACACTTCCAGGGATCCAGGGGCAGCCACAGCTTCTCTGAGCAGCCTGTGCCAGGGCTTCACCACCCTCACAGAAGAATTTCATCCTAATATCTAATCTAAAACTCCTCTCAGTCTGAAGCCATTCCCCTTTGTGCTATCACTCCAGGCCCTTGTAAAAAGTCTCTCTCCATCTTTCTGGTCAGTTCCCTTCAGGTACTGCAAGGCCACAATTAGGTCACCCCAAACTTTCTCTCCTCCACAGGCTCTCTGATTTCTTAACAAAAGTCTCAGGCATGAAAAAGAAAAAGCCTTTGCTTCACTGAGCCCACTTTAGCAGAACATTTAATCAATCCATTTAATGCCGAGTGATGGTTTGCCTGCACATGCAGAATTGAGAGGACTTTAGTTTTAGCTGGAGTGGTAGAACTTCAACCTGACAATGAGAAACATCACAGTGATTTAATGACCACATCATTTTGGCCAACACAGCAGCCTGCCTACAGTCTGCCTGTAAAAACAGAGCAGATGGCCCTAAGCTTTCTTGCAACGATTTTTAAAAGTTTTAAGTGTACCACATGGCAGACTTCAGTCCCAGGAACAGCTTTAAGGAAAAGACATCTTTACAAAGCCTGCCTCAATGACTGTGGATGTAGTCAGGGCGTGATTGCAAAAGCCAGCACAAAGGACTCCTAGTACTTGGTGAGGAAGGGAGAAGATACCAGAGTTTAAAAGGAGGAAAAAGCAGAGATACCACAAGAAGTCACTCAAAGGCAGGTGAGAAACAGTGGAAATTGGCATGGAAGAACAATACACAATAAAAGAGGGAAATTGGAAAGGAGCAAAAATGCCAGAAGGGTGGTGAGGCACTGGAATAGGCTGCCCAGGGAAGCGGTGGAGCCACCATGCCTGGAAGTGCTCAAAAGCCATATGGATGTGGCATCTGGGGACAAGGGTCTGTGGTGGCTTTGTCAGTGCTGAGGACTAGCTGGACTCGATTTTAAAGTGTTTTCCAACCTAAACAATCCTGTGATTCTGTTACTCCAAGAGAAGAGCAGGACAGAAGGATGAATGACAGTGAACAGGCACCCCCTTGCTGCCAGGATGGAGGGCCAAGACACAAATCCACAAAGGAAAATCACTGCATTCTCTAATGAGGCCTCAGAGGAGATTATCTGTGACTGCCTTTTGGGAAATGCATGAGATTATTCTGCAGGTACAGAAATGCCACAGTTTGAAGGCTTTTAGAAGCTCTAAGCCCTCAAGAGGCTTTCAAGCAAGGGGCTCAGTGTCTTTGAAGGGCATTATTTTGGCAGGATGCTTTGTAAGAAGAGACAAATTGAAGACCCAAAAAAATGTCCTAAAAAACTGACAGGTGATCAGAGACCTCACAGCTCTATCAGGTGCACTGCAAGAAGTCCATGGAGAATTCTGTGACCATAAAGTTCCTGAAAACCTCTCAGCAAGAGCATTGGCTCAGGTGTATGCTGGGTTCAAAGTGGAAACAATCACCAAGCAGCAGGCACGGGATAGTTAAAACTCCTCAGAGAGAAAAATGCAAAATGTTTTCATGCTGCAGCACAACAAATGACAGGAGTCGTTTTTCAAGAAGAAAATGCTACTCTGCAGACAACAGGCTTATCATGTGCTATTAAGTGTAAAAATTAGTGTAAGATAGGCTGCTAACATCATCACTCAAATCCTTCCTTGGAGATATGCTGCAGCATAATAGAATTTCTCAAACTCCAGATAGGAAGAGCAGGCAGCCTCCTCTGCATGAAGATTAGCTAAAACCATGGCTTAATCTTTCATTTTGGACTGCTTAAATCTATGCTTGTCTTCAAGAATCCAGAAGGCAAAGTTAAATGTAGATAAGGTCACTGTCAGCACAGGCAGGACCTGGGAAGAAAAGCCACAAACCTTTGAAAGTGTCTCTATTAATCATAAATCACTGAAAAGTGTTCAGCCAGTTAAGGTGGCTCAGACTACAGCTGGCACAGAGAAACAGCAGAGACCTTTCCTGGCTGCCAGAAGAGTTGAGTTTAGATGGAAAAGTTACAGAAAGGGACAAGCAGGGACACCTTGGCCATGAGCAGACAGAGTCACAAAAGGGCTTTCCCAGTTTAACCTGTGGGAATAAACAGTGGCAGGCTCATAGAGCAGCTTCAGTCACTGGACAATGAGACAGCAACCTCCAAACAGAACTGAGAAAGATCCAAGGCCACCAGGAACCAAAGGAGACAGACTTAGCTGAATGTGGCCATCAACAGAGCTGCTAGCCCACAAACATTCCCCATCTAAAGGAGGGAGAAGAAATGTTGCATAACATTTGCAGGAAGCTTAAGAAGAAAGTTTAAGATTCCCAAGCTCACATGAGGAGCTTGTGGAACAGCAGAGAACTGAAACCAAACCTCAGACCTGTTTTCAGCCTTAACCCCCAAATCATCCCTTGTCTCCTCTGCAAAGGCTTGGCTCGATGGATTGGAGATCATTCTCAAGCTCTAAATAGAGTACAGAGAATGGAAAATAACTTCCAGCACTGACAATATTGTCCCTATTTAGCTAACAAGTATTGATTTCTTCCTCAGTCACTCCAATGCAGATGAAAGCAGCACAGATTTGGTTCTTTTGTTTAATTCCCTGAAACCAATCAGTTTTACTGATGCTATCACCAGACTCTGAGGAATGCTTACCCATGTGCTATTTAAAGTCAGAGAGGTGTTTACATCTCATTTTATTTGGGACCAGTGGGAATTGTATGTTGTGCAGGAAGTTTTAACTTTTCTTGCTTTTTTTTGTTTGTTGTTGACAAAGCTCTCCCGTGTGAAGGGACAGATCTCTGTTAAAACAAGCTGTTCTCAGAGCAAGAGAACAGATGATGCCTTGCTCTTCTACAGATTTATCCCTTTTCTACACAAGTGCAGAAACACTGCTTGCACTTCTGCCACAGCTCCACCTCCCCAGGAAAGAGAGATCTGGAGGGCTGGGCATTGCCCAGGCTCCCCAGGGAATGGTCACACAGCTCCAAGGCTGCCAAAGATCCAGGAGTGTTTGGACAATGATCTCAGGCACAGTGTGGGATTGTTGAGGTGTCTGTGCAGGGCCAGGAGCTGGACTCAGCTCTCCCTGTGGGTCCCTTCCAACAAGGATATTCTGGGATTCTATGGTTCCCCTTGTAAAGCTCTTGCCCTGTCATTTCAAGCTGAAGGAGCTCAAGTGGTCATACACAAGCTGCAGCTGAAGTTTTCCAGCTACGACTGAGAATAACAGAAAACAGTGGCATAATAATTGATCCATGTATCATTTATTCCTTCTCCACAGGAATAAGGATCTCCATAGAACTTCCCTTTCTCAATTCAGATGCAATGAGCACGGAGCAGTTGCCTGCAGTCTCACCAGTTGTCCACGTCTGTTGTGAAGATGAGCTGTCCCAATTGAGATGACAAGAAAAGATGACAATTTATGAACTGCCAGTATTTCTGCCAGGTTTGCATTAAGCAAAAAGCCCCAGAGCCTGCAGGCAGGAGGGCCATGAGGCATCACTCCAAACCTCACAGCTGAAGGGCAGAAATAAACTGAGATTTTTTACAGTGTTTACAATCCTCTGCATTTAAAGCCATTCCAATGGAAAATCCACTCTGCAGAGTGGATTTTCACACAGTGTCTCATTCAGGACCTTCTGCTTTAGTCCAGCTTTGGTTTTGTGTTGCCAAACTGAGGACACACAGCCCTGATATCATGACTGCAAGTGATGGAGAGCTGCAAACCAGGCAGGAATGTCTGTGTGACTGCAACATCCAGATCCAACTGGTATCCTCATATCCTGTACAGCTTTATCTACCAGCCACATTCATTGTCTCTCTACAAAAACATGCCCCAAAAATCTCTTCAAATGACTGCTACCCCATTCCTCACTTCCAGTCAAGGGCACCAACACAGCCTGGGTCACCCTGGAAGTTAAATGCATGGAGCCCCAGACACAGCTGTTGCACCTCTGCTATTTCCACAGCATCCTTAAGGAAAAGGAATCTGAACCACAGCACAGCAGAGGGAGAGCCATCAAAATTCTGTGCCCATCACCACACTTCTTTCCAGCAATTGTAAATCTATTATCAAATACACTCTCAGACACAATCTGGGACACGTGTCTGGCACACACGGCGCCAGGCTATAAATAGTCAGATATAGACAATCATACTAGATATAACAAAGATTATTTGATTAAGCTGAGGCTCTGCCCTGCTGAGCAGCCTGTGATCAGTAAAGACACCTTGTAGGAGCTGGCTTGGAGCAGCACAGCCATGTCCCAGGAGCAGGAGGATGCTGGAGGGCTGCAGTTACACCCCATGACTTTGTAGTCTCATGTTCTTTTAGCCCACATGACCAGGGTATTTCTAGGGTTCCAGTAAAACCTGTATGAATTTTCAGTGCTTTTTTTAACTGGTCCCCACCAGTTTTACTTGGGGAGTCAGGAGTAAGTCACTGCTCACTGCTACACTCAAAAAATACTTGGCTGGCAAGCACCAATAGGGAGCATTTGAGCATTTGCAGCTGGACTTCCTAGAAGGAAGGCAGTATAAGGTCAGACCATTCTAAATACACATTATTTTCACTTTATCCAGTCTCTCTGCACAAACCTCAAATGTTTAGCATCAGGGGAACTGCATTACCCTTTTAGAACTGCCACACCTCATACACTGGGCATGAAATTGGAGCACATTCCCACAGCAAGAAGGCAGCAGGTCCTGCATTGCTGAAGTGACATGCAAAGCACTTCAGACCCTGCAGCCCCAGGCTCAGCAGGGCAGCAGAGCACAGGGCAGCAGACACTGTTTAAATGCAGATAAATCTAAGCACATGTGCTGAACCCACTCTTTATATCACACCTATGTGTTCACCTTCTCAGAAACACTGACAGACAGCAAGCTCAACCCTCCAGGGCTTTGGACTTGCTGTGGTCACCCACAGAAACACACATTGCACTTTTCTTCGAAATTAAATTCGCCACACTTCAACCCTGCTTTGGTCAGGTGGGGCAAGTTTTATGAACCACATGTAGCAGTCACACCAAAAGGCTCAAGAAGCTAGTTTGGATTCTGTACAGAAGAGGAGCATTTGCAGCCTCTGGATCCTGTGTGGGGAGTCCAGAGTGGAACTCCCACCACAGAGCTGTTCCCTGCTGCAGCTGACAGGGCAGCAAGCTCTCTGCCTGAGAACAAAACAAATTTTATAGAAACCAAAGTACCTGCTGGGAACATCTGAGAACTGCTGTTCTGTGGTGCTGCCGTTTCCTCTGAGTCACCAAAACCCATTTCTGAGGCTCTGAGTGATGTTCACAAGATACAGACACTGTCTACTACTATCCAGTCATGACAGAAGTTCCACCTCTTGGTTCCCAGCTGGGAGGAGACCTATTTTGAGTGTCTGGACCTTCAGCCATCCCAGTGGCTCTGCAATACAAAACTCCTGAGGTCCAGCCCTCAGCAGACCTAAGCTGTTCTCCAGCTCACAAACAGCTCTTGCAAAGCTACTTCATCCAGATGACCACATGCAACCTTGAAAGTATAAAACGTAGCTGAAGAAGTGACGAAAAAATTGAAATAATGCTTGGTCTTCATATGCATTTTATGGGTTTACAGGGGAGGAGGAAAGCAGGATATGACCCATCTGCTTTTCCATATTTCCTCAGTACACATGCATACAACCCACAACAAGCATAAGCACAGGACTGATGGGGAAATAGCTGTGACAGAATAAAACAAACAATTTAGAAAAAGCAGAGATGATTCATTTAGAAATTCTGGTTTCCTCAGCGTTGTCTCCTGCAATAACATAGTATCCAAGACAATGCAAACTCAGACTTTAGAGTTTCAGCAGTGGGCAAGGGCCATCTGCTTCTTCTTCTTCTGATGTCTAGTAAGGGTTGAGTTCATACTACAGACTTTCCCAGAGTTTCTGAGAAATTATTTCCTTACCCTGCCTGCTGCATGGCCAGAACTAGCAAAAACACTACCTTTTAATTTTAATTCAAATGAGATTGCAAGAGTTTAGATCTCTTTAACCTTCTGGATGTTCCATGAGGTTCAAAACTCAGAAGAGAATGAGATGAACATCACACACACAAATATACCTTACTGACTGCCTGGTTATCCTGAGAAAACGAGTTCAAAAGGAGGATTATAGGAATTTGTGTCTGAAATCTCTGAATGAACAGCCAGCAAAGTAAAGAACGAGACATAAGGGTTAAAGGCCAAACCAGCCCTTACTAACAACAAAATGGACTTGTATTGAACTTGTCAGAAATTAACAACAAAATGAATCAACACCAAGTAGATTCCACCACCTGTAATCCCTGCAGGAATGTGTCAGAATTGACCTCCACCTTCTTATCCAGCAGCAGTGAAATAAGAGAAGGGAAAGGGACCGACACAACTGATGCCACATCACTGATCCTGTAGTAAAAACATCCATCATTCTCAGGAGAGAAGCTGAAGCTGGCAAGTGAAACGGGATTTTCTGTCCCCTGGAGAATCCCAAAGCAGCCAACAACATCACACTCATTGCTCAACATTCCTCACTGGAGATAAATTCATTTTGTAAGAAGCTGCAAACCTTCTTTAGGGTTTTAGCAGGCAAAGCTTGCTTTTAGGGAGGGTTGGCTTTCATTAGCCAAACTGATA
>VZUA01055728.1:16772-31708 GCA_013401035.1 Horornis vulcanius
AAAAAAAAGACCCAAAACCAAAATCCACTTGAAAACCTTGTTTAGTTGGGTTTTTGGTTTTTTTTATCTTTTGACTTTCAGTCACTGCTAGACAAGCTGGAATCCCCTTGGCTCTCTATCACATGGGAATAAGCAAATACAAAACAGCAAAGCCTGGCTCTTCAGGATTTCCCACTCCACACTGGCCTCTTGGATCAGTTCTCTGAATTTCAGTACTAAATAATAGAATTAGCCAGTATTGACATGGAAATTAGTCAGTATTGCAATGGAATTTATAGGATCTTAACACTAATAATTAACTGTTACTCCAATTTGAATATTTTGTGAATTTAAATAACCCAAAGATCTGTATAATTTGCTTCAAATGGTGCAATGAGGTTCCAAAGTTATTAAGAAAAACCAGACCCTCATCAACACAATATCAACTGCCTCCCAAGAAATCATGCTAAAATATAGCAAGGGGAGAAATTCTTACATTTTTCATGCATCTGAAGCCAGGATCGATTGAGACCACGGCACAGCTTCTCAGATGCATTTTCTCTGTAACATTTCCTACAGCAACCTGGTATTTTCAGGAAAGAAGATTAAGAACTGAGGTCATTTGCTGAACACTGAGGCTGGCAGCTTTGTCTTGTTAGTCAGCCACAGAAACCCTTTGCCTGGCAGGGTGCAAGCACATGAATGCCAAAAATGTACAGCAAAGATGGGGCAGTGTGATCTTATCTGAACAAGAGGAAGGGAAACGAGCACAGAACAGCTACTGGCACATTTCCATAAACTAAGAGCTCAACCCACTCCAGCCCCTTCCCCCAGATGCTCAAGGTGCTTCTTTAGGATTTTAACTCAAGGTTTTTTTTGTTTTGTTTTGTTTTGTTTTCCTTGAAACCTTGGCTGTAGAGAGGTTGAGATGATGATGGGACCATCTCATGCTGAGTGCAGCAAAGAGACACATCCCTTCCTCCTGCCTGACCAGCAGCTCTGCTGTTTCCAAACAATTTATGGTGACCAGCTCCAGGATGAATCACACCTCCCACTCCCACCTAATGGCTCTCCATTAGGGCAGGAAGGTAAATCCTGCTCCCCACACTACTGCCAGCATTCTCATTAAAACTTTGCAACTTTTGTGTTTCTGAAAGGCTGGGAGTCTGCTCCAAGGTGCTTGTGAGATCCCCTTGACTTGCATAGTTAGAGGTGAATTTTGCACTTTGCCTATTACTGGGAAAGGTCTCTCCATGCTCCACTGCCTGCTCCTGCTCTTACTTCCACAGCAATCCTGATTTTACCTCCAGTCACCCAATCTCTACACCCCGCACAGCTCATGGTGTTTAAAATTGCAAGTTTGGAAAGATGAAAGAAATGAAGAGAATATTTGTGGTGCCTTCCCCCCGCCCCCTCTTTCTGTGTTTGTTTTCTGCTGTTCGGGGGAGTTAAATCAGCACAGCACACCCAGAGCCTGTGCAGGGTGAAGTGGGAGCATGAAGTTCAGCTCCTGCAGCCTGACTCACAGTGTTTCAGCGCCACAGGCTGATAATGCAGCAAAAATCATCTCAGCATTTTTAATTTTGGTTGGTTTTTTTTTCCACAAGAACCTTCTTATGATGAGAACTATTCCTTTAAGCCCAGATGTTGAGTTCAGAGTCTCTCTGAGCACCAAATCCACTAAAATTTACCTGGAGACAGCACTGCCCATTCCATCCTCTGCCATTCAAGAGCCCCTCAGTGCTTCATCATCAAACATGGGCAGTGCAGAGCCTGGCCTGGCTGGTACCACATGCACCATGACATTCCATTCCCTTCCCATAAAGCAGGATCCATCCTGTTCACACAGCCACCAGCACTGGGTACTCCACAGTCTCCTCCTCAGTCAGTCCCACTGCTTCACATGTTTTTCCCTACCAAGTCATAGGAAAGCATCTCCTGACAAAAAGCCAAACTCGCTTTTATCAGCCTGAGGCAAAATATCTCTTGCCCTATCCACAACAGTCCCAGAGAACAATTTGCCCTTTCTTTCACACATTTGAAAACTCACGTATTCCTCAGTGCTGACTCACCAGGACTTAAAAACCCTGAACTCTTGAACCCCTTGATACTCCTGGACACTGATGCCAAAAAAAATGAGACTGATGCTTCCCTCCACAGCACTCCCACCACAGAGCTGACCAGGGGTACTCAGAAATTTTTTTGCTGCACAGATTTGCCCAATTGACCGAATGGGAAGTGTCTGTAAGGGGGAGATGTGGAAAGGGAAGAAGAGAAGTTCAGTGCAGTTCCTCATCTGTAATGTCAGAAAGACAGAACTTGCTCCATGGCACATCCTCAGAACATTCCAGAAGGAAAATGAGTCACTGAAGGGGGCAGAGGCCACCTTTGATAGATGGTATGTCCACAGCATTGAAACAGCCACAATGATTAGCACTGCCATTGCATTCCTTGGATAAACAAGGACCTAATCAGAGGGGAAGAGAAATTACCGCTGTGATAGCAAGCCAACTCTTCCAGGAGGAAAAATACATCGAGATTTCTCACTTCCTCACCTCAGTCATCCATCAATAAATAAGTCTTCTAATTGGGAAGCAGCAAAAGCAACTGCCTTTGACCTGATGCCATAAATGGGCTTTCAAATCAACCAAGCAACAATATTCCCTTCCAAAGCAGAAAATCCCTCAGCGTTTCTCTGCCACGTACTTTGTAATGGCTTAGTCATCAAATCAGACAGGCCTTGGGTAAAGCCAGGTGCTGCATGAGCATCTCAGCTGCAGCTGGGCACTGACAGAAGGAGCTGCTCACTGGCAGTGCCACTTTGGGGCCTGTCACCAGCAGAGACACTGTCCCTCTGTGGAAACACCAGCATCCTACCAACCTTCCCCCCACTCCCTCCCCTTGATGCCAGTGAGATCCATGGAGCACATTTCTCATCAAGACACAGATCTGGAACCAGTCCAGCCCAGCTGGAGCATCTGCTCTGTATTTGCATCACTTCACAGGATCTTTCCACTGGTTTCTTTGTTGCAGAGATGAGAGCAATTAAAAAAACTCAAGCTCATGTCTGCCGTCCTCCCTGTCTTATCTCGGCTCTCTGTCATTGAAATAACCACAACAAAAACTGGAACAGAGACCCAAACTCTGCTCTCAGTGAAATCATCTGCAGGCTCAGAATAAACTATGGGCTTAAGAGCTTTGCTGTACCAAGCCCTAAATAATGGAGGTGGAAAGGGAACAGAGTCCACAGCTCCTACAGCACTGGGAGAAGCTAAGGGAGACTTTGCATGAACAAAGAAAAGACTGAAAATCCAAATGCAACCACCTGGACAAAATCTTAATCAAATCATAAACACCACTGCAGAGCAGGACAATGCTGGAGCAAAACAGGCAAGAACATGGGATCAGGAGTGCTGGGAGCACAGCACACCAGCCCTGCCAAGGGGATTCACCAGAGCATCAGCATCATAAAAGCACCCTAGAAGAGACCCTCCCTCTGCCTGTTGAGAAGCAAGCACAGAACAAGTGAAAGCAGCCAGATGTTTTCTAGTCTCAGGTCACAGTCCTTGCTGATATGTTCATCATCGGTGGATGGGAAAAAGAGAACAAGTTGCTCATTTTAGTCTCTCTTTTTGGCCATATCCTGGATGACAAAGTCACAAGTTAAAAAAAATGAGGACACCTACATTCTAGCTCTCAAAAAAAGGCAGAACTGAAGCATTGCTTTTCCTGCCTTCATCTTTCAAGAACTTCCAAGGTATTTTCACCCCATGCAAGTCCTGCTTCCTATCCACCACTGACCAGCAGCTGCTTCACTCCTTTGATGGAAAGCACATCATCCTTCAGAGTCCTCAGGCACCTCAGATTTGAGGATTGCTCATCCACATCCCACACTCCTGAGGTGAAAATATCAGCCACATGTGACTGGCCCCCATAAAGGTGACTCCAAGATGCAAAGCAGAGGAGGATTTACATGGATTTAACTACAAGAGGTCCTTTGGGCAGGCAGGTTGGAACTATCTAGCAAGGAATATTATACAGGAAAAGGACTTCAGAGGTGACTTTGGCATCCATTAGGATGAAACCACATAGGGAAATCATGGGATGGAAAAGCAAATCCTCCTGAAGCATTAACATCTGTGAGGGACATCTCTACCAGACCCTGTGGGATGATTCTGCTCTGGAACCAGAAGTCAGGTGGTGGTTTCAGGCTAGAGCTTTTCCAAACATGAACTCTTGCTGCAGGGTTTTCAAGGTAGCACTGGGCCAGAATTTCAATAGGGATTCACAGCCAGCCATCCCTAGCAGGAATTTGCCAGCTCCAACATCAAAAGAACAGCGAAGACAGGTGGCTCCTGTCTCCAAGGACACCTCACTAAGCCAACTCTGACATCACCTGTGCCAAGGCTGCTGCGGACAAATTATCCCAGCATTTATAACAAAAACACCTCAGGGAACAGGCACAGGGCTCAGTTTATCTGAACACATGGGAATAAGGAAAAATGGAAATAAATTTCAAAGGAGAACACACCATACCCTTAAAAAAACCCCCAAATCCTCTGAAATTTCCTCCCAGTGTGTCCAAAATACTTCAACAACAGTTCCTCAGCGAGGCCCTTGCAGCCATAAATCCAAGAGACACAATCCCCTGAGCAGAGAGGCTACAGGAAGGAGGATGCACAACAGATGCAATGCCATCCAGACTGCGTTGCATGGAAGCAAACTGAGGTCAACTTTATTTCCAGGTACAGAGAGGATTACAGTATTATTTTTCCTTTTCCTTAGCAATGTGGGATGAGTGTAAAAAGGGCTCCTGTTCTGGTGTGAGACGTTGCAGGGGACGCCAGCACAAAGGCAAGAGGCCAAGTGACAGCTTTGGAGCCAAGAGATGACAGGGATGACTTCAGCCTTTCCCGTGTCTACAAGCTGGAGCTAATTAACTGAGGATGGAGTGTGGGCCAGGGCACAAAACTGGCCAAGCTGCCCTTGGGCTCTCTTGCTGGCTGGCCTGTGCAGGGGAGGCAAATCCTTTTCTTGTCCTTGTGCCTCCCTGCCCCTTCCCACATGGGACAGAGCTGAGGAGCTCCCTTGCTTTTCCTGAAGCCACGTTCCCAGCCTCTGTAACAGCAAAGAAATAATTAAGTAAGACAATAAAGCATCAAGCCCTAAATATTGAGAAAGCCTCACCAGGAAAGCACCTTTTCCAGCCCCATCATTTAAACACCCACAGCAGCAGAGAGTGGTTATGAAGCACTTAAAAGACCAAACACCCTGGTGGGCTGAGATCAGGATGAGAAACCTCATCTCCACAGGTAATTTTTCACTAAGTTATAAAGCAGGCAGAACTGCGACTTTGAATGAAAGAGCCAACTCAGCTTCCACTGGAGCTCCAGTGCTGCTGTGCCAGCATAAATTTTAATAAAATACCAATATAAATTTAGTCTTTTTACCCCTTGAAATGTTGCTCTATATAGAATGAGACTCACGGGCCTTTAAATAACAGCCTATTCAAGCATTACAATGAGCTATTTTGCCCACGTAAGTAGATACTTTATTCCAGCAACTTGACAATGATTCAGAGAGCTGCCTTGCCCTGCTCTGAGCCACAGAGCCACTCCACATCTCCACAAACTGATTTGTCAGGTATGCTACTACTTCAATTTCTTCTTTGGCCTGTTAGACTGTGCCCTTTTCACCAAACTACTCACAAAAATCAAAGAGCACATCTTTATTCTAAAGGAACCTCTCTGACACAGCACAGATTTCAACTGAGATCATCCTGAGAGATGTGTATATTCTTTCATATTCAACATGTGTGCCCAGTGAATTCAGCTCCAGAGCAGAGCCAAAGGCTCCAAAAAGACCCTTCATTACTTGCTGCAGCTGCAAGCAAGGTCTGTGCTACAGAGATGCATCTTTATAAGCCTATTTAATTTTAATACCTTTAAATTATGGCACTGATTTTACAGCTGAGGTAGGAACTGACATTACTGTTTGTAAGACATTTATTTCTAACCTGCTCCAAAAGGCTGCTTTCCCCATGAATTTCCACTGCATGCCTTTATAACCCATGTAGAACTTGGCTTGCAAAGTCAACCATAAATCAGTCAGAGCAAACCAGAGGTGAGATACCCTTTTACATGAACACATCACCCTCTGAGTGCTTTACCTCAAAGAGGCAGAGCCTTGAAAACCCAGAGCTGCCTTATTTACAGCTCCTAGGAGAGGGACATTATTTCAGAATTCAAAGTCTTGGTGGTTAAAGGAAAGAAATAGCAGTTTCCAAACAAAAGTATCAGCTGGTTTTGCTTCCTGCTGACATTAATTCATCTGTGGGGTTTGCATGTTATGTGAGGCAGTAAAACGGTGCTGAACGACACAAGACAAGTCGACATCTACCCCATGGGGAATGTGCTGAAAATGCAGAGTAAAGGAAAAGGGGAGTGAGCATTGCTGGGCAGAACATGTATAACCTCTCCCCTTCAGATCAGGCACACCAGTGATCTCCTCTCAGAATGGGAAAGAGGAATATGTTACATAAAAGCGCAGGTTTTTTATACCCTGTCTCGTTTTTCTCAGCATCCCCTGGGCTCCTGACAGTACCAGCACCAGCTGTAAGGGAAGCAGGGAAAAAGCTTCTCCTGATTTTACCCCAAACGTGGCAGGGAGGGGAAATGATGTAAAGTCAAACAATGCTGTAGGCAAAAAATACTATAGAGGAAAGTCCTGAGACAGAAAACCCAAACTATTCAAGCAAGGGCTACAAGCAGGGCCCCCCAGCAGAATAAAGGACAGGGCCTCCCGGTCAGAAATGCCACCTGGATCAACCACTGCTCAGGGCAGACAAAGGACAGCTGTCCTGAACATCCCTGTGGCAGAAGGCAGCTCTGGCACCTCCCCTTGCTGAGAAGCAGCAGATTGTTTCCAGGACAGAGCTGGCTTTTGTGCCGACATCACAAATCCATTTCAGAGACCTGAAGTGGAACAGCTTGTTCTCCTGTCCGTGGATTTTCACAACTGTGCAGCCTCAGGAGCTGCCAGGCTGTGCTGTGATGGATGGCCTGGTGTCCAACAGGGCCTTTCTGGAGGACAGCAGGAGCCACGCTGCTTTCACCAGGACAGCTGCAAACCTGCAGAAGGGGTGATGCAAGAAGGAGTGGCTGTGCCTACTGCCCGCTTCCACCTTGTGCCACAAAGGCAGCAGCACTCAGGCAGGAGCACTCAGACATCCCTTCTGAGCCTCTAAAATGAAGATTCACTCTGAAGTAAATCAGCTCCAGTGATTTTAGGGAACACTACTGATGTGTGGTGCAGTATGGCAATCACTGCTGTCAATGTACTCTGCTCCCACATAATGTGAAATAACCAAAACATGCACAGAAATGTGGCTGGTGTCAGTTTACCCTCTCTTGGTGTAAGACATACCCCATACTTGGCTCAGCCACAAAGGGCATCTTCAATCTCTCAGCAAAAACATTGGAGTGACCTTGACAGAACACAGAAATTGATACTAAGTGACTGGCCCAAACTGTTTAAATTTTACTCTGCAGCAGCTGGGATGTGATTCTCACCTGCTGAATCAGAAACAAACTGCAGCATTTGCTGAAGACAAGCCTTGCCAAAGGCTGCCAAGCTGGGAGGGACACTCCATCTCCTCCAGGTCACTGTGCTTTCCCAGAACAAAAAAGTTCTTGGAAAGATTTCTTGCAATTTCAGGCCCAGTGTGAGCATCAAATGTATTCATTTTAACTCACAGAATGTCTCAGAGCATCACAAGTTCATGATGAGGCTCCTGCCTTCCCCTCCAGGCCCTCTAAGCTGTCCAGGTGATGACTGTGTAGCAATGACAGAGTGACTGAGGCTGGAGAGGACCTCGATGTGCTTGTCCAACCTGCTCAGGTCAGGGCCCCACATCACAGGTAGGTCAGATTGCCCAGGACCTCACCCAGTTGAGTTTTTAATGTCTCCAAAGTTGGACTCTCCTCAACTCCAGTGACCCCCATTTCATCACTTACCTGCTCTCATGATGGATTCCACCCACCCTGATACCCTAAATTCCTAAAAATGACAGGTCTTGAGCTCCAGCAGCACAGCCCTAGCACCATGGTACTGGTTATTCCCTTTGGTCAGAATTTCTTCTCTGACCTGAAAGATGTTCCTCATTTGTCAGTTCAGATAGAGCACTCCCACAGGAATGCCATCCCTCCTACAAACTGCCATCTCCTGGCATCTGTCAGCTAGAAAATTCCCAGCTGTGTTTGATGTGATAAATCCACTGCTCTCATCAGAGATCTGCCCTGCCTCAGCTGGCTGCCCTTCACACTGCACTGCTTGCTGCCCAGGACATTTTGATAAAAATGCATGTCTGATACAGGCTGGAAAAGAAGGGAAAGTTGTAGCACTCAGTGAAAAACATGGACACCTTCCAGCAGCAAACCAGTGCCTTCAAACAGTGATGGATCACAAGCTTCTGATTGCTCTTGCACTGACTAAGGAAACAGTACCAATAAAAATGCGAAGAAAAATAAAGGTAATAGTTTGAACTTGGCTTAGGCTGTGTGTCTTATGCAGGCAAAAAAAAAAAGGAAAACACATCCGAGTCGAGATTGTACATCTGTAAATTAAGGCTGAAAGAAAAGGTCAAGTTATAACATTTTTGCCACCTAAAAGCAGGGTGTGACCACTATAAGCAGCTCATCTAAAACATGCTCCTGAGTTTCACAGCAAAATTCACTGAACCCTCACATTCACTATGGGATCAGGCACAAAGCAAACAGAGGGACTTTGAGTTAAGATTGCCAATCCAAACAACAACAGGAGCTGTAATCCTGTGTCTGATGAGAAGTTGTCCAAACACAACAATATAGCCAAAAGCTGAAACTGAAGAACTTCATTCTCAAGATCAGCTGAAGCACTCTGAAGAATTTAGGTGTGTACGAAGAAGAAGCCTACCAAGAGCACAACCATTTCTAAATCCCCTTGGGCTGACTCCAAGTATTTAGATAAATAAGAAGCATGGACAGATGCCAAACCCCTCCCACAGGCAAAACTCTGCAATTTGGGCAAAACTATCCCAGAACATCCAGAACTGTCAGAAGTGAAGGATGCACTGGTTTCTGGCAGGGAACTTTCAAAGAGAATCATTAAGCTCCATTTCATTCATTCCTGGAAGTGTGCAAGGCCAGGCTGGACGGGGCTTGGAGCAATCTGGGATAGTGGAAGGTGTCCCTGCCNCTGTGAGGATTCTCTGATTCCACTCTGCAGAGCTGGACACTGCACTGCCCTGTTCCAAGAGGGTAAATGTGACTCAACAAGTGCTCTTGCTCTGGGGTCCAAGAGCATTCATCAGTCTGCACCTTTAGCTACTCCTCCTGCCTGGAGGGCAGACCCATCTGGAATCTCTGTCTGACATTTCTTTCTCCTTGAATTGCACAAGGTGCTGGCCCCTGTGCTCCTTCCTCCTCAGGGCAGAGGTTGGGAAGGGCTAAAAAGCTGGTGTTGGCCTCAAGTTGAGATGCTCTGATTTGCTCTAGAAAAGCCTCAAGAGCAGACCTGGACTTGAGTAGCCACTGCAGGAAATTTTATCAGAGACTGAGCTGGTCCAGAAGAGCATCAGGTCTGCAGGACACAAGAATGACTCCTGAGGACAGGAAGGTCCCAAAGTCACCTCAGACATTCTGGAGTGCACCAGAGCTCTTCAGTCCATTAAAACCAGCACATCTCACTCTCCACAGGCAGCAGCATTGGGTCCTTCATCATACAACAAAAAGGATCCCAAACAAAATGGGACGTGCATCTGGTTTATTAGCAATTGAAGCTAGGAAACTACAAATCACACTTAGAGAGGCAGGAGCAGAGCAAAGCCTGCTGAATGCATCCCTGGGAAACACTGGTACCCTCTGCAAAATTAGCCATGCTTCAGCAATACATTTAGTGGAATTATCTGAGGATCAAAATTACTAAATGTTCCGTGAAGGCCCTGGATTATTGTGCTGTGGTGTTGTGTCGACAAGACAGAGAAATAAAATATGAGAAAAAATACCCTTATTAGAGTAAAAGGAGGATTGTGCTCTCACCTGCCCCATTAGTAGGGCTCCAAGTAATCAAACATGAATATAATTTTGCTGTTCCTTAAAATGAAACAGTTGAGCATAGAATAATGGCTTTTGCTCCAACCCAATGTGACAAATCTGGGGATGTACACACCAGGCAATCTACTTCGTTACTGTTTCAATAAAAATGATTTCATGGGTTCTTTTTTTCTTCCTCCCCTGAGATGCCAGCATATTGGTGATTACTTAGGATTATAGCAGTGCTCATTCCATTAAGCAATCCAATTCACCAGGCACTGCTGATTTAGACATGCAGTTCCACAAAAAGCTTGGTACTGCTCTGAGTTTCCTAGGAAATGTGAGGCCCAAAGAATGGGCTGCAGAGACTGGGAAGCTCCCATCAGCTGGA
The DNA here is from genome assembly GCA_013401035.1 of Horornis vulcanius. Taxonomy (NCBI): domain Eukaryota; kingdom Metazoa; phylum Chordata; class Aves; order Passeriformes; family Scotocercidae; genus Horornis; species Horornis vulcanius. The sequence continues at coordinate 27,213 of VZUA01055728.1, forward strand.
ATGCCTACACAGCCTGAGGACTGAGATCCTGGGAGGAATTCTCTGCTGGCATTGATAGGAAAAAGCTGCCAAAGTCCATGGAATGGAGTAAGGGGAAATTGTTTTCAACTTGTGCTATTGCCGTCCAACAGAACAGCACAGCAGGTCCAAGGAAAGCAGTCAGAAAGTGGTCCCTAAAATAAATGCCAGGACATGAGGGCATGTTTGTCACCACTGTTCACTGCTGCTCAGATCTTCTTCCCATTTTTAAAATGTTCAACACCAAATCAAGCTCGATGGAAGAAGTCATCTTGGATCAATGTATGTTACTGCACATCCAAGTCATCTTCTGAAGAGAACCACAAAGTTCCCACTAAAGGTCAAGCAAAGCAATGTTTTTATACCACATTTTATTTCATTTAATCACAAGAAAAGAACAGCTTCTCCAAATGTGCTTTTTCTAGAAAATGTGCCTGTTTTTTACCAGCCTAGCCGGGCAAATCACAGCACTTTTGCTGACCTCAGTATCTCTTCTACAGCCTACAGGAGATTATCTGCTCCAGCAGTTAAAGAATCTTCCTAAAGACAGAAAAACCTCATCTTTGATAAACAAACACTCTGTTAGCATTCCAGCCAAAGCATAAGAAGTTCACTGCAGAAGCTGGATTGATTATGTAAGGCATTGATTCCTGCCTCACACATTTTTTGCTCTATAATAAAGATGTTTGAGAGCCAGAAATTCAGCGGCTGCAGTAATAGATGGAAGAGAACTTACTATAACTAGCAGACAATCTGATCCCAAATTTGAATTTTTCTTTTTTTCAAAAGCATAATTAAATACTAGGAGCTGAAATAAATCTACTTAATACACCCTGAATTATTTCACACTGGTATAAAACAAATTCAAGGGACTGAGGAGAGATCAAAAAAGAACCTTTGCCTGCATCTACCAAAATTGACAGCCACACTATTAAGAAAAGCACCACAGTAAAGCAAAGCAATAGTCTTAATTTACTGCTGAATCTTTCAGTTCTGTTTCCTTCCCTTGCCTTCCTTGGAAAGTGCATGTTTTATTTATGATTAGAGGAACTTATCCCTGAAGGGCATGTCTCACCAAGCTGATCTTTTAGGGGACAAAGTAAATTTAAGATGAACTTGGTCTGCTTCAAATTGCCAGAATGTTATTTGAGCCCATGAATTTCTATCAGGTTCTCTCAGTCAGCTGCTGTGTCTGGGTAATCGAGGAAGGAGCAGGCTCTGCTGCTGGGATTAGGAATGGTTTACTTTCACTCAATACTTCCTTTCACCATCAAAGACTCCTCGCAAACGTAGTAACAGACTCCAGAGAGACAGGAAAAGCTCCCTTTACTGATAAACTAAGCCAAAGCTCTGCAAAAAAAAAGCTGAGCAAAAGGAGTTAAAAATCCATCCACTTGTCTTTGTCCCATTTCGTCCTACACAAAATTTCAAGGGACAGATCATTATCAAAGGTACCAAACACACTTCAGAGCAACAAACAAAAAATAACACACCACCACACACGCCTCTAACTCCAGCACTCCTCGTTCCTTGTTCAGCTGACCTAAAACCCTTTCTAGGTTATCCTAGACTCCTTGGAACTGGACAGCTTAGGAATGTCAGCCTTGACTTATCCACCCACACACAGCACATTCCTGTTCCACCCCTGGAGACCAAACAGGATCCTTCTCCTCGCCCCAGCTTGCACGTGTCCAACGGGAGCAGCGGACACGGTCTCTTGAGCAAGCTCAGGCTTATATTTAGCTCCAAAGTACAGATTTGACAAGTGTTTATATTTAGATGGAGAGTCAATAAGCTCCACTGGAGGCTGGACATTTGATTTAATTGGCTTCGTTTGCACCTATTGTAGCAGGATTCTTCATCAGCAAAGGCCAGACCTAAATGAATATTACGAAGTTTTAACTTCTGTTCCACACCCAAGAGATGGATACGGAAGGAAGGATGACTGTGTATTGCTCAGTTTGTTTGTCTCCTGCCTCCAGCAGATGAAAGGAATCCTACCCTTGCCTGATGACTAAGTAGTTCAAGGGAGAGAGAAAAAAAAAAAAAAAAAGGCAAGGATTAGTCCTATGAAACTGCCCTTTCTGGAGCTAATCAAATCTTATTTGCACTAATTTGATCCTTATTAGACTTTTCAAGGAAGATTTTCCCCAGGCCAACTAAAAAAAATTCTTTTTTCATTCTCATGCTGTTTGGAGGATGAGAACACATTTACATACAAAAAGCAAATGATCCCCAGATTTTGCAGGCACCCTGAGATGCTGTTTGCACAGAAAATCTCTGAAAGCAAAGGGACCAGGACTGAGAGCCTGCTGTTGCCCTAACTGCAAATTTTTGTTTAGCTCTTCCTTCAAGTGTTTGTTCATCCCATTAGAGAGCTCTTACCACTCGCAAATAATTTAAATCCCTGCCAGGACAATGCTGAGTCAAATGCTTCACTATACAAGGCAATTCTTTAAGTACCCTTCCAGATACTTGCATCAAGACTTTACCTACAGCTTTCTCAGCTTTATCATACCAGCTTTAAGTTCTGCCAGCTCTATCAGAAATAAGTAAACACTCAAGTGTCACAAAACAGCCTGGAATGAAAAAATGGAAATGCCAATCAAAAGCTACAAGAAGTTTGTTATGGTTTGTTATGAGAGCCCAAATTTTCCCACATTACACAGCTCTGAGAGGTCTGATCTGTGAGGCTGAAAGATGACAGCTCATCATAGCTTAAACTTCTCATCTCAGGACAGGGCACAAATACTTGTGGAATAAGGAATAACACAAGTAAAGAAAATATTTCAAGCATGAAGAATCAACTCAAGATCAGCTCTCCGAATTTGAAGGACAAACAGTGGAAAAAGTGCTTCAAATCCTGCTATTCTGCAGGCAAGCATGTGCTCACACAAAGTCAGGTCCAAAGCTAAACCTCCAGAATATATTCTGGATAAAATAACATCTCTCCTGCCCTGCTACCCAACTCCCTGTGTGGAGAGAAGCAGGTAAAAATTAGAAAAGGAAAAACATCACAACACAATAACACTGTCTCTAAAAGCAGAGATATTGCTGGAAACCCACAGAGTGCCGGGCATTAATTAAACACTGCTCGTTAATCAGGCATGGATAAAAAGCAGCTGTTCTGCAATACAGGCTTAGAAATGCTGGAGACATTTCCTCCCTTCCCACCAACCTCTCACTCAAAGTGGAACCAAGGCCAGCAGCAGATCAGGTCAGCCATGGCTTTATCCAGCTGAATCCTGAAAGCCAAGCATGGAGTTTCTGCCATTCCCAGGGACCTCCTGCTTCGACAGAAAACACCAAAAATTCCCCAAACAAACCTCCCAAGCAGCAACTTGAAGGACAAGGGCATTGACCTTTCTCACCCTTTTAAATCAGCTGTAGGGGGGCACTGTTATTTTCACCTCCAGCTGAGGGACAACTTCAGAGGTTCTCAGGAGATGTAATTGCAATTTGTAGCTACTGCAAAGGTTAATGCCAATGCAACAAACAGAGCAAGCCCACAGAGCACTGAGTTTCTTCAGGTTCCTGAGCTCTGAGTGAGTGCTGAGAGACAGAGGAGAGGTTTGAAAGCTCTCAGTGGCATTTTGTATCACACACAGGAAGACAATCCAGAGATTCACAGGCAATTTAAAGAGATTTAAACAGAGAGAATTCAAGCATCCCACTAGTATTGGCTTGCACACATGCACAGTGAATGGTGGAGCCAGATCACCCCAAAACAGGCCAAAGCAAACACCTGGATGGCCCCACAGAGACTCTAAAACACCCTCTCTAAAATGAAGAGTCACAGTTCAGGGTAGACTCAGTGCAATTCTTGTAGCTCTCTCTTAACCATCACTTCTGGGGCAGGGTAACATCACTTAGTTAATGAAGATGTGAGGCTTGGCAGCATGGACTAAGGAAAACAGACAGGAGAGCTGCTCCTGCTCCTATCCCTGCTGAAGGCAGGTTTGGAGGGTGCCCCACCCTCCTTGCTACTCTCACCCTCTCATGTCCCAATAGAGGGGACATTTTCTGTATCCAGGCACTGTCTCCCACTCTCCAACTGGAATCTCCATGCACTTCTATGAAACAGCTCACAGCTCACTACTGCAACAACAAAATATCCCCAAGATTCCAGGAAAAGCACCAGATATTTTTCCTTCAAGAACTTACTGGTATCTCACAAAGTGCAAACTTCTTTTTTTTTTTTTTTCCCCTTCTCCTAAAACGAACATTTCTTAGGCTTTGAAGCATGAAATAAGCAAGCCCCATAGAGAATGGTATTTTTAGCTTCCAGGATCACATGATGTGCCAATGGATTCTGTCAGGATCATCAGTCTTGCAAATTTAAATTGATTGAAGTAATAAGAGCGCTTGGCAAACATACCAAGCTGAAATATATAAAAGGCTAAAACTTCTAATCAGACAGCATGAAGTCAATGCAGTTCTCTTTATAACACCTCTAAACAATTCATATTTGATAGGAA
>VZUA01055728.1:42062-69337 GCA_013401035.1 Horornis vulcanius
ACTCCTTGTGAAGATTATGGGCTCTGCTGTGCTTTAACTTCACTCATCCAGCAGGGATAAAGTTTGAGTGAAATGTCACCATGGCCAAAATCCCCTGAATTGAAGAGGAAAATATCAGAACTTTCTCCACACGTCTCACAAGTTCATGCCAGGCAAGTGCAAGTTCAAATTCATGNGACATCTTACTTCCCCTGTTGCTTCCATTTTTATGTTCTAACAGAGCAGATGTCTCTGCATTTACACCCCTGGAAGACCTTTCAGAGGGCAAAGGGATAAACTTCTGGTACTTTATCTGGTACTTCGCATTATCAGCATATTTATAAAGAATATACAGAGTGTGAATAAGTTGCCAGTTTTAGCTGTAACCATCGAATTCAAAAGATCATAAAATAATTTATGAACATCTATAAAGCTATCTAATGATATGCTACTCATCACCTGTTTATATTTTTGTGTTTATAATAAGATTATTCAACCTGATTCATTTTATGTTAAATGATTGCTTTGCTCAGAAATGGGGGGAAGAAATATTTCTCTCTTGGACAACTAATTCCCCTGTTTTTGACACCTTTCTCTGCCACATTACAACTGGTAAGTTACATATGATCACAATTAACATCCAAATTTTAACACTTTAACATCATCTCAGTAACAGACATTTCTTTGCATCTATGCTTATGAACGCAAAACTGAATTTTGTATTTCATCTCCAGAGCAGAGCCATCCCATCCAGCAGCATTACATAAATGAGCTTCACACCAGTGGGAAGAGCCTAATAGATTTTGTAGGTCAGTTCTTCTGGCAGATGTTTCTCTAAAGACTCCTTGGAGTTCAAGGGAAAACGACTTTCAACTAGATTCTCGAAGGCGCAGTCCAGTAGAAGTTAATAAGAGTGGGGAAAACACAGGAAAGGGAAAGACCTCGATTGATTTGAAAATGTTTCGAAAATTCAGGGCAGGTGAGGACAAAATAAAAAATATTCCACAGAGAACAACTCAAAAATAAAAATAGCAGCAGTGGCTAAGAACAGTTCTTCAAAGGGATGTCAGACTTTACAATACTTTGTGCAGCAGCGGTGAGGGAAAAGTCTTCATGTTGTCGCCACACGGTGAAATTGAAAACTTGCATTCATTTTGGGGGAAAATAAATAAATAAGAAAAACACGTGTAGCAGAATAATAAAATGCAGTCATGGGATGGGTGCTTTAAATCCTATTTATAACCCTCTGGGGTGTGTTTCCTTGCTCAGTGCAGTCACCACAATGTCAAATTTTAATTTGCAACACAGGTCACAAATGTCACAATTGGCAACACGATGGATGGCATGGGCGATAAAAATAATTTTTAAAACAAACAGAACTGGTAGCATTTCTTTGTTGCCTGTTTTAAACCTGATAGTTACAGTGAACATTAAATTCATCAACAGACAAACTTTTATGCCTTATATGAGCCCTCTTGAGCACAATGTTTTCTTTCCCTGGGCCCTGAAATATCTGCAGAAGCCTCTCCCTAACCTGCAGGAAAAAGAGGGAGAAGTTTACTTTTCCTTCTCTGGGCACCACGAGATTCTTGTGAGCCTAATAACATCCCTGCAAAGTAGATAAAATATTAAATATTATCATTACATTACACCAGCGAAGAAATAAGGGGCCAACAGTCAGGCACCATTTTTCTACAAGTACAAAATTAACCTAGGATTTATTATTTCAAATAAGAGGAGATGATCATCATGAATATTTGATAACATTTTCTGTAGCCATAATAAAACAACTCCATTCTCTCCATTTTTTAAAACTGCAAAGTGTTCACAACCAGCGCCTGCATTGCTCTTTACCAATAGCTGTGGTTCTGCAAAATAATCTTTTATTCATTGAATTTTAGACCAAAACCTGAAACTGTCCTGTGGCATCATTTTATGTTTTTTTCACTGCATCATCTCCAAGTCCCAAACAAAGGCAGGTGTACCCTGTGAGGCTCCTGGCATCCACTACAGCCTGAGGAAGCAGCCAAACAGTCCAAAGCCAATTTCTCTCCTCCCAGGATAGTATCTTATCTCTGTGCTGGAAGGAATTATGAAATAAAACATGTGTTAGCTCCACAGGATGTTTATTCATAGTTAACAGGCCAACATTTTGTTCTCTTTCTCCTCCCCTCTCTCCACAAAATCAGGGTGTGCGAAGGACCTGCCTCCAAGGTTTCATGGGAGTTGCCCTCATGCATCAGCAGAAGAGCCACACCCAAAGAGCCAGCAGCAACAGAGAAAAGAAATCCTTCAACAGCAATATGGACAAAGTCACATCCCTACAAACTCATGGAAGAAATAGACATTAAAAGCTACTACAATAGACAAACACCAAGAACTTCCCAAAGCACAGATCAGTGGTGGGTGGAAACGCACCAGGAACCTGCATTATTCTCTTCCCTGCACACCTCCTGTTGGTCACTGTCTGAAGCTGGATGTTAACTAGATGTGTCTTTGAAAAGATCCCCAAAAATTCTATGCAGCACATCTCATCTCCAGGAATGAGGTAATCCTACAGCTTTTCCACTGTTGAAGAACCAAGAGCCCCCTATTTCTAGCTTTGTTTTTATATAAGGTCCATCAGGAATTCGCACCTTTTGTGCTCTCTCATTCCTGGTAATTTGACTTGGATTTGGCCAACAGATTCAAAAGCTACACGGGGAGGGAGTAGGGGGGGAGAGATGGTGTTCACATAAGCCTTGTTTCCTTAAGAAACCAGGTTAAAAAAACCAACAGCTGACGAGTTACAAGACGTTCTGTAATCTGCTTTTAAAACACCCCGGAACGAGGCGCAAAGTCCTAACGGGGCATATGAGGATGTGTTTGACAAGGAGCAAGTGCTTACATTAAGGAAAACAACATCATCCTTTAAAAAATGATTCTGTGATAAAAGAGAGACCCAGTAGCAACTCCAAAGAGAAAGAAAAAAATATTCCATGATAAAAGAGACCCAGTAACAACTCGGAAGAGAAGGAACCTGCTCGGTCACAGACCTACCAGAAGGCACAGGACGATTCTTGCCTTTCTAAATCATCCCTTTCACTCTCTTGCAGACCTTAACAGACTGCTACAAAAATACCATGAATTATAGAGTATGAATGATGTCAAAGCCTGTTCTCAGAGGAAGGCTGGGAACAGCAATCATGTATTCTTCAGTTTGGGAATACAATTTTTGCTCATAACCTATAAAGAAAAAAAATAAGACTCTGCACATCAAAGGCACCAAATACATTTCCTTTCAGATCATCCCTTCAACCAGCCCAGTCTAACATTACAGACAGGGAGAGAAGAGAGGCTGATAGGATGAAAAGGAAAGTCAGGACCATGGAGAGTGGCTTAAGTCACCAAAATACACAGGGAAAGCCTAAATACAGCGGAAGACCCAGTGTCTACACAGTCAGCTCAAACTGCACTGTGCAGCTCCAGCTGGCTTTCAGAGACACCTGACCGTGACAGAAGATGGCTGTAACCCTCAAATGAAGTTCTATCAATCTTGTTTTTATGTGCAAGGAGGATATTTGGCAACTCAGGCTGCTCTAAACTGCAGTTTCTGCCCAGAGTACCAAGTAGGGAAACAGAAAAACTTGGGGATCATGAACAGAATGAGATTAGTTGCTTTAGGCAGCCCCACACCATCCATCATCCACAGGGAGGACGTGAAGGGCAACAGTCATTAAAGCACCAGAGGATTCTCCAGCCCTAAGGTGATAATTTTCCAGGTATCACACTGCTTCAGCATGGAGAGGAAGATAAAATGCATTGAAAATTATCAGAACCTTGATGTTGTTCTCCAAAGCCGTGTTCATCAGAAAAAGATGTTTAAAAGGGCTTAAGTTTTGTCTGCAACCAAAAACACACTCAACTGTGAACATCCCATGTCTGGGAGCAGCCTTGGAACTAAAGTAAACCTGAACCCAGCCAATTGATTTACTGTTCCTACAGCAAATTTGTGATTCCAGCTAAAATAAAAGACCAAAGCCAACATCTGTTAATAATGTGCAAAACAACAGTGACAGGTTTCTTCTACCCTCCACTCCACTACACAGGGCAAATGTGGGAGCTGTACCACTCACTTTTCCTTGCCCTCTTAAAGCAATAAACTATAATGACTCTCTTATCTCCACAAAGTGCTACAAAATTTCACTAAACTGCATAAATATTTTATACCAATAATAATTGAGGTGCACATTTTCGAGGCAGTGCCTCTAAAAGTCAGGCACACAAAATCTGAGAGCAATGAAGCTTCACACTCACTGTCCAGTGGTATTTCCAGCTCTGCCCAAGAGTCTCTCAGAGGAATCACTGCTGTACCTGTGCACAGTGTGAATATTTAAGTTTAAGGAAGTTCTCTTGATTCTGCCCAAATGCAGACACCTTTTCTTCTGGCTGCTTTCTCCAAACCCACAGCCAGGGTCGCCTGTCTCCACCAGGATGCTCAGAACAGTCGCTCTGAATTCACTTCAAAGCAGAAGTGCACAAAAACACTGCACAGACCCCAGCTAGAAATAGAGTTGCCCTAATTTGATCTAATTAACCTCCTTTCCAGCACTGAAACAAACAGGATGCCTTGGAAAACCCAGTGAAGCAGCCTCCTCACTTTCCCCTGCTGCAGAGTATCTATGGGTGGAAGGACAACTCCTGACTCTTTGAACAACCAGTCAGGCCTGCATCCCAGAGCAGATGGACATAGGAATGAGTATTCCTGGACACACACAGCTCCATGAGGAGGTCAGAGGACAGCTGTGCACTTCCCTGCACACGGAGATCAGCCCAGGGCTCCCTGCTTTGTGGAGCACAAGCACACACAAACCCGTGCCTGCTGCCACAGGGCCCCCCAAGAAGAGGGACAGAAGGCAGGGCTTGTATGGATGAATCACCTCGACAGGACACATATGGCTTGGCACACCAACAGCAGCTCAGCTCAGTGTTTCAGCTGAAAAATGCCTTTTGTTCCTCCCTCCAAGGCTTGTTTTCCAGTGCATGTGAAATGTGGCACTTCTTTAGTTACATTTCAGACCTCAATTCTTTTTCCTCAGCAGAAATGTTCTTGAAATATTTTGTTTCCTTCTTATCTAATTCCTCACTTTTTTTTCCCTCCACCCCATTGCATCTCACCCTGGAAAGAAGGAAAAACTGATAGAAAATTGGGAAACTTCATCAAATATGTCCCTGATAAATGCTAAGTTCAATCATTTTCTACCTGATCTTTGTGTTAGCAGCCCCACTGAGTACTGAGCATTGAACAAAAGCTTTCTCACACATAAAACCAACTCTCCTCAGGTAGAAGTCCAAACCACGGTGCAGAAACACCACAGAAAGTTCACCTCCCTGCTATCCATGCTGTCAGCACTGAAGAATTTCCTCTGGTGAAGCACTTTGAAGCATCCCACTTGCACACAAGCTGCTACAAACCCTAGCCCCTGTAACGTATCACACAACAGGTTATTTCTGGCACTGCAGAGAAGAACCCCAATCTGCACCCACACAATTCCAGGGCTGCACACTCCACATGCCAAGCTTTGTCTAAGAAAGGATTTTAAAATTCCAGGATTCAGATAAGTCAAAGAAAAGGGTTGCAATGACTGCACTTGTCGACTGCTTTATAACAACTCTGCCATCTCACTTCAAGATGCAGAATATAAATCACACCATGAGGACTAATTTTCTCTCCCTGACAGAGAACATGTGTTCCAGCCTTGTTTCATGCTTATCTTACACAGGCACAGATGATTCCAGTGCTGTCCTCAGAACATTCAGGTGTATGATGCCCATTAGCTGGAAAGGGCCTGAAGAGCTGTGTTCCCAGGAATCCTAGGAAAAATCAATCCCTAGCAGGAAAGTTGTTTTTTTTTTTTTCATGAAGTTGCCAACCACCCAATTAATAATAGAGGTGTGTTAGCTCTAGAAGTCCCCCAGAAGACACAGCCTCCACAGGAAGAAGGGGAGCTGTACTTGATATTGCTTCAGCGGGAGATTGCTCAAACAGTTCTGTGCCATAAAGCAGCAAGAAGGAATAAAACTGGAAGAGTCACCACGGTTGGCCTCAAGCTACAATGTCTTTCTCACTCCGGATGGTGAGTTCACTGCCAGGACTAAAACTGGTCTAAAAATGCACCTGGGAGACCTCTTTTAGTAGAGTTGTACTGACTCGGGAGCTGCCATGCTGTTGCTTGTCTCTCCCTTCCTCTCCCCCCAAAATGTAGTTGGAAACAGGAGTCAAAACAGGCATGGGAGCTCTTCTTATATCAGACAAAACAGACTGGACAGCTTTGTGACAAGGGACAGATTTCAGATTGCCAGATACAGCAGGAAACATCATATTCCACCCTGGACTCAAAACCTCCTCCTTTGCCCCAGAACAGAGGCAAATCATCTTCTTCCTTGCCTCCACAAAAAGGACATCAGAGGCATCTTTCTCATTTTCTCATTCTGCTACCCCTGATCCAGCCCAGCCAAATGCAAGAGAGGGAAAGTCCATTTTACCAAAAGTATTTGCAAGGGAGGTCTAGGAAGAATCAATATGTTTTTAAAGGGCTAACAGGAAGGTCTTTGTGTGGCAGACACACCAAAAGCCTGTCACTGGGCACATCCTGTATGCCTTGGAATAAATTCACTGCTGGCACTGGAAGTGCTGGGGGTGCTCTCACTTACAGCTCTGTGAAAGCCATACCCTGGGCATTAGCTCAGCATAACCTTGCAGCTTCTACCTCCCTGCACTGAAATATGCCACTCTGCACAGGGCCAGCCCAAACCTTTGGCCACCAGGGAGTCTCACTTCACCTCACCACAAGAAAAAACAATTTTCAGTCTCGCTAAGTAGAGCTGGCCCACTGGATAAATAATTTAACCACTCAGTTAAGCACTTTACATTTTGTTCCCCCCACCCTACTCTCACATTTGCCACAAAGAGACACTGACTTTTTTTTGCAGACATTTTCATTATTCATCGCTGTGATCATTCAGCAGCAGGTTTATGTGAAAAAATTCCTGCCACCAATCCTTCCACAAACAGTAAGTTCACTTTCATGGGTGAATTCCCATGTAGGCAGTTGAGCAAAAGCCCATCAATTTCCAAATGTGCAGAAGAAATAATTGCAAACCTTTAAAACCACTATTAAAAAACAGGAATGCAAGCACTGGAGGGATAAAAGTCTGCCAGAACCATCTGTCACTTTGCACTATCATTTTACCACATTCAACCTGGACCAAATATGCTGCTGCCTGCCTGAGTAGATGGGGAAGGCAATGTCAAGGAGACAGTGCTGGAAGGACAATCAAAATGAGGGGTGTCCCTTCTGTGCACTCCAGAAGAGCACAGAGGAGCTCATGGCACGTCCAGGTCACGTCTCCAAGGGCTGTGTGCAGCAGCCACGCTTTTAGGCAAAACAAGAAAAGAAGGAAGTGCAGCTCCATGCAGCCATGATGATGTCACATTGAGCAAGGTTAAAGCCGCCTCAGGTGAGGTGAGGCAGAAGGGGGCCGGGAGCTGTGCCACCATCCCAGCCAACACTCAGAGGGCCAGGCAGCCAGGGAGGCCTTCTGTGACAATCACAGAATCACAAAATCACTGAGGTTGGAAAAGACTTCTGAGATCAAGTCCAACCTGTGACCAAGCACCACCTTGTCAACCAGACCAGAGCACTGAGCACCATGTCCAGTGGTTTCTTGAACACACGACTTCACCACCTCCATGGGCAGCCCATCCCATTGCTTAACAACCCTTTCCATGAAGAAATCCCTCCTAATATCCAACCTGAGCCTCTCCTGGTGCAGCTTCAGGCCATGTCCTTTCATCCTGTCCCTTGCTCCCTGGAAGCAGAGTCTGACCTCTCCTCAGCTGCATCCTCCTGTCAGGGAGCTGTGAGAATGAGAACTTTCCCCCTGAGCCTCCATTTCTCCAGGCCAAGTCCCCCAAAGCTTTCTCAGCCATTCTCTATATGACTTAATCTTTACACCCTTCCCCAGCTCTGTTCCCTTCTCTGGACATGCTCCAGCCCCTCAAAGTCCTTCTTGTCATGAGAGGCCCAGAACTGGACACAGCACTCGAGGTGTGGCCTCACCAGTGCCCAGCACAGGGAATGGTCACTGCCCTGGTCCTGCTGGGCACACTACTGCTGACTCAGGCCAGGTGCTGTTGGATTCTTGTCCACCTGGGAACACCTGGGTTCATGCCCAGCCACTGCTGACCAGCACCCCCAGTTCCTTTTCAGCCTTTCCAAACACTCAGTCCCAGCCTTTAGCTCTGCATGGGGTTATTGTGGCCAAAGTGGCAACAAGTCTTCATACAATTGTCTTCAGCCCATTGATCCAGCCTGCACAGATCCCTCTGCAGAGCCCTCCTGCCCTCCAGTAGATCCACACTCCCACACAACTTGGTGTCATCCATGAACTTACTGAAGGGACACTCAATCCCTCAACCAGATCATCAGTAAAGTTATTAAACAGGAGTGGGCCCAACACTGAGCCCTGGGATCACCACTGGTGACTTGAGAATGAGCATGGAAGGGCAGAGGAACTCAAAGGCAGGCAGAGAGCACATGCAGAAAACTACCAAGTTATAGAGAGCACCTCCTCCACCTTTAGCACCAGGCCAGCTACAGCAGCAGACTTGCTGTGCAGCCACCAGTGGAGGCAGAGATCGCTCCATCAAACTTATGGCTTGTTCTGAACAACCTCTGGCAAATTAGCATCACTCCCTCCATCTTACTGTCTCAATTTTCCCTGCCAAATAGGGGTAATTTTTCTCAAAACCTTGGCAGACGTGTTTATGAGGCATCTTTAAAGCTTGGGAAATAATTCTTATTTAAATACATAAGACCGCGCAAGATTTTTGGCCATTACTCTCAGCCTTCTGCTAATTTCCAGCCTTAATTTATTCATGGCCTGTTCCTACCCATTTGCCCGTGTGCCAACATGCGATTTCAGTTTAAATAACTCTTCTTTCCTACATTTCCTTGTTCATCCTCCCACGATGTGTTTGGAGCAGCAGCCCTGTTCCCATCCTGGCCTAGGCAGGCCCAGCTCTATCAGCTCCCTCTTGCAAGGATATGCTCTTCACTGCCTTGCTCACCATGGTGTCCTTCCCAATTTGGATTCATCCCTCCTGCCCACAGATGCCCAGAACTGTATCCATGCCCAGTTCCACAGCTGAGCTCCTCAGGGATTTGACCCCAAAGGGATGAATCAGCCCCTGAGGGAAAGCCAAGGACTGAAGCAGTTTCCTCTCCTCCCAGCTGATGAGAATCCTCAACTTCCACAAGAATTGATGTCCCCAGGTGAGAGGAAGGTCCCATATTCCAGCTACCAGTGCAAGGCTGCCAGGTTGTCCCCTTCCAGCACAAACAGAAATCCACACAAAGCCTGGCCCTTTTCCACTAAAGAAAACAAGCCCGGTCTTGCCAATACTTGTCAGCAAAGGAGTATTTATAAAATCTGTTTTGCTGAAAGAAATTACTTCATAAGTTACTGCTACCAGCACTGACATACAGCCATACTTTTTTTTCATCCAAACAGAGAGGCAAATCTGTGAGAAAAAGCAACTACAACAGGACTGCATCCTGTGCCATTGACATCCACCTGTGCCCCAGAGCTGGGGTGGGGAGGAAATTGTTAAACTGGCAATCTGCAATCCAGCCCTCACCGCAGCACACCCTCCCAGGGCACAGCCCTCCTATGGAAAACCCCTGTCCAGTGGGGAAAGGGAAGGCTTTGAAATAAAGCTCATTCCAGGCTAGCCTTGCACCTGGAGTCCCTGCAACCCCAAATGCTACCAGGTGGCACAGGGACAGCTGCCACAAGTGGTACAAGACAACACAGCCCCAAGACTTCAACTCACACAGAGATTCAAACACTGCTTCCTCCCTCCCACACCCCTCAAACACATCTCGACAAAAACAGCCTCATCCACCACAAATTTCAAAGCACCTTTCCTCGAGTGCCCCTTTCCCAGGCTCCCATTGTTCCTGCTCTGCACAGAGAAACCAAGGGCTCTGGGAACTGCTGGAGGAGCAGCTGGGTGCCTCCAGCAGAGACTTTGCTCCTCTCGCTGGAAGTGACAAGCCACCAGGAGGGCAGGGTGCTCAGTAAGCAGAGATGATCTGGGTTTGCCATGTGATTTGTACTGCAGCAGAGCTGCTGGCACAGCTGCTGTGATAACCAGGAGAAAATTCTCTCCAGTGTTTCAGGGGTAGCTTTCCCCTCCACAGCCTTTTCCTCCACACAGGGAGCAAGAGCTGAACTGTCAAGCCACTGATGCTGGCTCAGCATGCCTTAATCCCAGTCTTATTAAGGCAAAGCAATTAAGCACAGACTTAACTTTGAACGCATTCTCAAAGCCTGGTGGCTTAGAGCAAGTTCAGACTTAAGTAGGTGTTTAAGTTCAGATTGCTGACTTGAGGCTGAACTTTCCAAATTAAACCACAGACCTTTGCTAGAGCTGCTCTGCAGGGGAGTAGGAAAACACACAGCTTGCTCCTGACAGCCACTGTGCTCATGGCAAGGACAGGTTCAGCATTTCCCCAAGCACTGCTAAGGTCACACGGTGCTGTAAGGGCTCCCCAGCTCCTTGGCACACACCACCAGAGGCATGGTCACCCAGTGTCCCACTGTGAGCCCAATGTCACAGTCCTGATGCTGCACAGACACGTGACAGCACCTTCTGCTTCCAGGAGCTTACACAACTCCATGGTTTCAGGTCAGGCCTGAAGGAGAGGGAAAGGGGAGATAAAATCAGCATGGGATAATGTCCAAAAGAACTCATTTTAAAGTCTAGCAAGGGCCTCACCGAGCTGGGTGTTCAAAACCTGCAGGGGTGGGAATCAAACCCTCCAGCCACAAGTGCAAGTTAAGAGCAGCTCTCCAAACACGATGAAAAGGAGAAGGTGATGGCCCATGTGAGGAACCACTGCATTTTCAGTAGAGCTGCGCCGTGCTCGACCAGGCCTGAGAAAACAGCATTACAGAAATGCAGACCTGGGATGCTGAGGGCATCCTGCAAGACATAAGGCTTTGTGGATAGTGGGAAAGGCTCCATCAGAAAGACAACACAGGAAGAATTGGTGAAGCTGATGAAGATCAGAGATGAGAAACTTTGACTGAAGCAGTTTTAATTGAGCGGAAGGCACAGAAGAGGTGTTAGGACAGACTTGAAGGAGAGGAACTTTGTAGTGTGAAAGTAAAAAAGGTTTCAGTACTGAGATGAAAGGCAGATGGGGTGGCAGTTGGAAAGGGTGGGGAAAAAAATGAAAGAAAAACAAAAAAAATCAAAACCCACAAAAAAAAACAAACCCCATACGTACTCTTGACCCTGGAGACACTAAACTTGATTGTATTGCCAGCAGATAAGTCAGAGAAGAATGAGAAGTTACAGCAAAGGTCAGGAGAGGGAACAGAGTTTCCCACTGTTTGTGTAGATGAAAAAGTTGCATCAGACCAAATGAAATTGCACACATGGAAACGTGGAGACAAGGGGAGCTTACATAGGAGCACCATGTGCAGCCCCAGGTCAGAGCTTGGAGCATTTGTCTACAACAGCACCATGCCCTGGAAATTACGAATTCCAAAGAAATTGGCTGGAAGAGAGACACAGGCCCCCTCCCTTCCCACAAAAGCCAGACAGAGTCTGCACATTTAAAATACAAGAAGTGAGGGACCAAGCCATACATCCCAAGTACAAGTTAACTGGGATCAGGAAGAGCCCTTCCCATCTCAGCTCAAAGTGGAGGGGGAGAAAAAAAATTGTATCTTTTTCTTATTATGCAGGATGAAAGACTTTTGCAACAGGCATGGATGTAAATACCAGACCAAAATACATTTTTCTGCTCATTCAAATGATTTACAGAGAAATAAAACAGGCATTTTCCTTCTCTAGTAACTTTTTTAGGAATAAGTAAAATTATAGAAGTGCCTGACTTAAAATTAATAAAAGAATCATCACATGCACACCCCAAGTCTGAAGTAGGTTAATGCACACAAATATGGACGATGAGGCACAAGTCACTAGAAAATACTGCAGTTCTTTGTGATAACAGCTCTTGAACACCACAGTGCTTTAACATCAGATTTCATGGCTATTTGTGAGCAGTCCTCAGCCTTCCCACACAGAAACCATGGCAAGATCTCCTGTTAGACCATGGAATACAAGCCAATCCACTGGAGGAGGGATGCAAATCACCAGCACGTTTCACAAAGCCTTCAGCTTTCCCTGTCACCTTCTAGGTACCCCCAAGAGTGAGCAGAATGAATCTTCCCCCAGTGAATCCTTCTGTCCCTAGCTGGGCACAAAGAGGAGCCTCAAGGAAACTGGTGACCATCAGCAGGCTGTCACCACCCAAATCATGTCCCCGCAGCTGTTGCCTGGTCAGCCCTCTGCTCAGAAGCAGAGAGCACAAAGCCATCCTGGGGACAACAGCTCATCCTCAGGCACACTCCAGAGCCAGGCAGGAGCAAGGTGACAGCACAAGCAGACAACTGCACGTGCCACAGGCTTGGGCATGTGACAGGAAAAAGGCTCCTCTGGCACTGGGGAGGGTATGGACACAACCTACCTGGAATTCTGAGCACACTGCATGCCACCAGCACTGTCCACCTGAACTAAAACTGAGTTTAGACAGAGGTGAGAAAAATCATCCCCTCACCAAAATAAACTGGGATATCAATCCATTAATTATTAGAGATACTAACCCCCCACCTTGCATCTTTACAGTGCTGCTTCTCTGTGAATAATTAGCCACGACAAGAACTGTCAATAGAACTTTGAAGCAGCACAACTCAAAGGCAATGCTTTGGCCAAGACACAGGAACAGAGTAAGAACTCCAAGCCAGGATCTCCAAGAGTGACTCTTGCTGAGTGCCAAGGGGATATATGTGCATGATGCCTGAAGGATGCCTGGTTTTACCTTGGGAAGGCCAAAACATCTTTGTAGAAGCCTTCAAGTACTTTATAAACCCAAACCACACAGCCATGAGGATAAATCAGTCATCTGCCAACTGCAAGCACTCCAAAAATTATGATGATGGTTCCAAAACTTAGGAGACTGCTTTAAAAAGCATTCACAGCTTAGAAGGGGTACATGTCTTTCATTTACTCAAAGGCATTTAAGTATTGGAATACCTCTGATTTACACACTTGCAGTTTTCCTCTTTAAAAGTGACAACCACAAATTTTGCTTATTTTCGTCAAACAGCAAAGCCTGAGCTACTGATCATTTTGTTTTGCCTCAGCACCCAGCCAGAAAGGCACAAAAGGCCAGGAGACTTGCAGTAAAATCCCAAGAGTCAGCACTTCTGAAAGCCTTGGCCTCTCCTGGCATGCTTTTTCTAATTTTTAAGCAGATGCAGTTTGTAGCATCTGCAGAACCTGGTCTAGAGAGATTTTTTCTGTCCGAGCAGTGCTCTCATGGCATTCCCACTGCACCACACAAAGCACTTGGATTGACAACACTGGATTCGGATCTGTAACTTGATACAGAGTGGGAGTGTTGCTGCAGATTGAAAAACTGCATGCTGCCACCAAAGCAAACTTGCAAAAAACTATTAAGCCCGAATCCTCACCCTTCTCTGGTAAATCACACTGTAGAGATGCTCTGGAGCCACTACAGAATTTGGGACACAGGTCCCACCTGGCTCAGACTTAACTAGTCCCTGGACTGACATGTAGCCACACCTCCAGATTGTTCAGAGCTTCTTCCCAACTCCTCTGACTGCAGAAAAACCAACTGACCTCACCAAATAAATGCCCATAACACCTGTCATGCCGTTTGCATGCCACAAATAGCAGCTGGATAAAACCACTGGGTTTGACTTGGATTTTTCAGCTGACTATTACACAGAGGAATTTCTATTTATTAAGGGCTTCGATGCATGGTTTTTCTCTATCATAAAAAGCCCACAGATGTGTTTTTCTGATATAAGCAGTTTATTAATTGTGTTTTGGTTTATTATTGCATTGGAGCTGGAAAGTACTGCACAGGCTGTTCTGGAAAACAGTATATTCCAAGGGGAATATGCAGAAGAAAGTCTGCTCCTTAGTGCTCACCTCACCCAAGTGGGCTCCTTGCCTTTCCTTTATTTTGCCCCTCACTTCGCCTCAATTCCTCTTCTGTTCATTAAGCTATGGCATGTCATAGTTTTGCCAGCTGCAAAGCGACTACTAATACAATATTAACCTGATTTCCTTGGTGGTAAAAATGAATAATTTCTTTCATTAGCCAAACTTTCCCCACCAAACAGAGTGCCGGGACCGCCAGAATTCCAGAGAAACCCACTAAGGCTCTTCCAGCTGCTAGAAACCCTCTCTCCTAATTAAAAACTTCAAAAGCAAAAAAAAAAGATAGGGACTTTCTGCAAGGATCACCTGCTTTATTTTCTGCATCTTCGTTGAAGGGAAATAAATAAAAAGAACGCACAAAAAAAGAGAAAGACCCCGAACCAACACCAACCCCCTAAACCACAAGTGTCTGGTATTAAAGAGGCACGAAGGAACCCCCCATCGTCGGTAACTCCCCACTTTTCTGGAAAAATCTCATTACTTTCGAGAGGAAGATGAATAATTCAGGAGCTGAAGCGCCCGCTCGGGGGGACCCACCGGGACCGAAACTTTCCCGGTGCGGCGGGCGCGGGGCAGGCGGAGAGCGAACCCCCCCACCCCGGAGGGGATGGGGGTGGGAAGGATGGAAAGGAAAATAAACCCCAAAACGCCAGCCCTGAGAGGCTCGGAGCCGCGAAGTTCCGCGGCCAAGCGCCGCCACCGCCGTCTCCAGCCGCAGAGCGGCCGCGTCCCCTCGGGGGACAGCGGGCACCCCGCGCCCTGTGCCCCCACACTCACCCCGAGGGATGGGGCAGCACCTGGGGGGCGGCACGGGCACCCTCAGGGCTCTGCCGACACACACACACCCCTGAAGGGCCGGGAGAGGCGGGAGGGAGCCTTACTTTTCTGGCTGGAGTATCCCGGGTAATATCCATAGTAGCCGGTGATGCGCAGGATCCTGTCCTCGATGGTGGCCACGCCGTTGGGTGCTGCCTTCCCATCCATAGAGGGAAGGAGCCGCGCGGGGCGGCCGGGCGGGACGGCGAGCGCAGCCGGGAGGGCAGGAGCAGCAGCAGGAGCAGAAGGAGGGGGAAGGAAGGAGAGGAGGAGAGCAGCAGCAGGAGGAGGAGGAGGAGGAGGGGGAGGAGGAGCGCGGCCGCCGCAGCTCGCGGTGCCGGCGGGGCGCTCGCTCTGCCTCCGCCGCCTGGTGCAGGACGGGCTCCGCAGCGCGGCCCCCGCCCTCCGGGGATGGCCGGGAAGGCAGCGAGCGGCTCCGCCGGGCCTCAGCTGGGGCGGGATGAGGGGACGGAGGGCCGGATCCTGCCCCCGGCACGCTCAGGGGTCTCTTGCCCCACGGTTCAGTGGCTGTGTGTGTGGGAAGGAGCGCCGCTGTCACCCCGTCAGCCCCAAACCCTCCGTGGGCTGCGGGGCTGAGCGGGGTGAGCCCGGCACCAGGAGGGAGCTTTGGGGTGGGACGGGAGCGTGTCCTGAACTGGTGCTGCGGGTTCAGGCCGTCAGATCTGGCACCCTCCCAGGGGCTGCGCGGAGGTGTCAGAGGGAGGAGAGTCCTTTAATTCGGACTCTGAGGGGCCAAGGTTTCACCTCTCTATGCTGTGCTTGTCATAGAATGGTTTGGGTTGGGAAGGACCTCAAAACTCACCCAGATCCACCCCGTGCCATGTGTAGGGACACCTTCCACTGTCCCAGGTAGCTCCAAGCCATGTCCCACCTGGCCTGGAACACTGCCAGGGATGGGGCAGACACACCTTCTCTGTGCCAGGGCCTCACCACCCTCACGGGGAAGAATTCCTTCCCAATATCCCACCTAGCCCAGCCCTCTGGCAGTTTGAAGCCATTCCCTCCTTGTCCTGCTGCTCCACTCCATGCCCTTGTCCAAAGTCCCTGCCAAGCTCTCTTGGAGTCCCTTTAGGCCTGGAAAGGGGCTCTGAGGTCTTTCCAGAGGCTTCTCTTCCCCAGGCTGGACAGCTCCTGCTCTCCCAGCCCGTCCCCATGTCAGAGGAGCTCCAGCCCTTTGATCTGACACCTTCGTCACATCCCTGCAGAGGAGCCCCTGTCCCTCTCTGTGTCACTTGGAAACGCTGCCTCAGTGGTGGCAGCTCTGCCATCCCACACTGTGCGGGAGTTCAGGAAGAGACGGGATATCTGCCCTCAGCTGCCCAGACAGGTTGTACACCTGCTTTAACATCTCTCCCTACAATGTCCACAAAATCCTTGCCTGCATTTGAAAAAAACAGAGAGGTGACAAATTCACCATTTGGCTTTGTTAATCATTCCAGAAGCTAATTCTGTCTCTGGCAACAATTAGGCTTTGAATTACTTGACTTTTCGTGCCACCACTGGCCCTTGCCACGCTTCTCTCTGCTAGACTGAAAGGACCATTAGCAACCAGCCTTTTTTCCTTTCAAATGTATTTGTATCCAGTAACCAAGTCACTTTTTTTTTCTTTTTTTTTTCTTTTTTTTTACTGGTTTGTTTTGGGTTTTTTTTTTTTTTTTTCTTTTTTTTTACTGGTTTGTTTTGGGTTTTTTTTTTTTTTTTTGTGGCTGTGTCATACTTCACTTACTCCTTTTCCATCCAGTCATTTTCATTAACTGGTACATGGGGAGCCCAGTCAAGACATTCCATGTCCTTTGCTTCTTCCTCTGCTCACATTCGTTTTTCTCTGTTCTGTGCTTGGCTAAATAAGCTGATGGCACAAAACTGCCTTTTATGAGCACAAACAAATAATAGATGTATTAAAAATAGCCATTGCTGTGGCTTTGCTCAGGGAGTCATTAGCTGGTTAGTGTTTGTACAGTGCTTTGAAGATCAAGGTTTTCTGGTGTGTGGATGCAGATATGAAAATGCACTTGCAATATGAAATACCCTTTTGATCTTGATTTCTTGTCTCTTCCTCTGGTGCTGGGTAAGACTAAGGGCAGTTACAAATCAGCAATAAATCAACCACCAACCACCAAAATAACTCAGGAATTTAAGGCACAACTCATTTCACAGTTTCTCCATCCCCTTTTAAGCTAGCTGTGAAACAAGATCAGTGACTTTTCATGTTTTTCAATGTAAGATTTTTTTTATTTGTCCAACAGAAGCACAGACCCCTGCATGGGAAATTCACACCCAATTCACATAAGACATTTGCTTTTACTTTTAATCTGTGGAGTGCAGTAAGCAGCCCTCACCCCTCCAGAATTTCCCAGACTGTGGGACAGAGCAGCTGAGACCCAAACCAGATATTAGTTGGCTTTGAGAGGTGCTGGGTCAGTAGGAACTGGTGAGGCTCTGAGCTTTTCTGCAGGATTGAAATTCCCTGTCCTACTTAGGGAAGCACAGTTGATGCAAAAATCACTTGCCTGGTGTGTTGTGTGGAATCTCTGAACAAACCACAAGTCCCCCCCTTCCCAATTTCACCTCCAGTGGGAGTTGGTGTTATGAGAACATTACCAGCATTGATCTCAGCTTCAAAGTCAAATTTTGGGACTTAAAAGTGTTACTTTGAAGAGAAGGAAAGAAATGGCTGGTTCATTTGAAGGTTAAACTGACGTACCCAGAAACAACTCTGAGCTTCAAGCTTTCCAAACACCTTAGTTCAGGCTTAATTTTTCATCTCCTCTCCTCCTCTTATCCCTAGGCTTTCAAGGACATGCTGTGCATGTTTAAACATCACTAGATGATAATACAAGCAAAGCCATTCTTGAAATTGCTCCTGCCTGTGGTTCTCTTCCAACATCACTCTGTGCAATGGAGGCACAGTGATACCTTCTGTCTTGTTGAAAGCTCATAATGAATTGCAGCTCTGTCTTGTTTCTGAATTCTTCCTATGCTGCCTATTTTTCTTTTCAGAAAGATCAAGCAAATTGCTTTCTCTGCAATTGGGCTTTTTGCAAGTCGCAGTTAAAGGTGTGCAGAGGAAACGTCGCTGAGCAAGATGTATTAACTACATTTATTACCAAGAATAAGACACATGGTGAGGGGCACATGGGGATTTGTTTCCTCTCTTCAAGTTAACAGGGCCATCAAAGTCACTATTTGCATAAATATGCTGAAGTGATTTTGCAGAGAGATTTGTGTATTTACCATTCCGTGACTAAAATTTGAGGCTTGATCCAGAAAGGAGCTTTAAAAGCATCAATTTAACCTGTAGCTTATTGTGCAGGGTGAATTTTCCCCAGATTCCACAAATAGGTGTCTTTCTCTAGAAGGAAAAAAGAGCTTTACACCATTACTGGCCACAGAATTTGGCCGCAGCATTTTCAAAAAAAACCCCCACACTTAACTCCAGGCCATATGTTTGCAAAAATAACTTCTCAAGTGAGAGAACAATGTAAATGTCTCCTGATCATCTTGCTGATTCTGCAGACAGTCCCAGTGTCTTTTTTTTTGTTGTTGTTGTTTTTTTCTTTTTGCTGCTAACAGCTTTCCCAGACCTCAAATAGAAAGGAACAAGAGTCTGGGTGTACTTCACAGCTGCTTTTCAAACCCCACTGGATGGGGCTGTCATGAAACTGTGAGTATCCTCATGTGAGCTGAGCCTGAAGAGGCAGACCTTTCCTCATCTGCCCATTTTCTGACCATATCATCTCTGGTTTGCTCTCTGTGAGGCAAAAGGCATAATTTCCTCCTTTGCAGTTCCTTATTTTTGTTGCAAGATGCCCTAAAGGCCCAGTGATGATAGCTCAGAGCTCCCCATGTTGGACAAACAGCCCAAAGAGTCATGGACAGCAGAGAATCAGAGAATGCTTTGGGTTGAAAAAGACTTAAAAATCATCTTATTCCACCCCCTGCCATGGACAGGGACATCTTCCACTACCCCAGGTTTCTCCAAGCCCCATCCAAACTGGCCTGGGACACTGCCAGGGATCCAGGGGCAGCCACAGCTTCACTGGGCACCCTGTGCCAGGGCCTCCCCACCCTCACAGGAAGAATTTCTCTTTAAAATCAAACCTAACCCTGCCCTCTGGCAGAGTGAAGCCATTCCCCCTGTCCTGTCACACCATGCCCTTATGCAAAGTCTCTCTCCAGCTCTCTTGGTGCCCCTTTAGGTACTGAAAGCCTCAATAAGGTCACCCCAGAACCTGAGGACTTTAGGATTTAGAGAACAATGCAGGGCAAGGATGGTGGAAAAAAATGCTTAGAGTTGAAGTGGTTGCCTGAGATCCCTTAGCAGATCAACCACAGGCTTTGAGGAACACGGCCCAGTTCTCCTCTTTCCCATGCCAATTCCATGTCCTTCTCCTCTACTCCACCATCCTCCACCTGATGTGAGAGAAATGGGAGATTTTTCACCATGAGCTGAGGTTGCTGCCAGTCCTGTCATCTCATCTCTTTGAGGAGGTTCTGCCCTGTGTTGTTACGAGGATTGAGAGATAAAAGAAAAATCATCAGGCAGCTTTGGTCTGTCATGCATTTTACCTGTGAGCCTGTGAATGTGTGAAAAAAGGAAAAAAGGACTCAGACAGAGAGGATTGTTTAATGCCAAGTGAGAGTTTTAAGTGAAAAATTAATTACAAGTTGATCATTCCAAATTAGCCGTTTTCATCCTTCCAATACACTGTTTTTTTAAACAAGAATGTGTCATTTTTGATTTGGATTATACCTTAGCAAGAACCTTTAAAAAGTCATGGCCAAGAGGACTTCTCTCCTGTCATTTGGAGAAAATTATTTTGTGTGTCATGGATCCAGTTCTCCTTTCAGACAAGTCACAGTGGTGTAAAACCAGCTGGACCCATAGATAGGGAAAAGAAAATCTGTAGTGTTTGAAGTTCCTTTAACTGTCCTCTGAAGTGGCACCATGAAAGTCACTGGAGCAAAGCCAGTTCTTGCTTAATCTGCCTCATGCACACCAGGAATGAAGGATGGGCCTAAGGTCAAAAGGACTCCTTGACAATATGGAATAATTTTGTGTAAAGATGCCTCAAGTTGGCAGCTCAGTTTTAAGAGCTTTTCCCCCCTCTGTTTGAACACTGGGGAGATTCCAGCTTGGACCAAAATTTGAAACCCAGTTCCAACATATTTCAGAGCATCACCAGATATTAAAAGGATTCGATCTGGCAATGAGCAAGGCAGCTTTTTTAATGCCAGTTGATTTCATTGATGGGAGGCAGAACAAGAAACAATCAATTCTTCCCGAAACCATGGCACAAAGAAGGCATTAATGATGGAGGAGAAAGCTGCCAGAGCAATCTGCATGTTCCAAAGCAGTTTGTAGGGATGTATCCAGGCTCTGATCCACCTGGGACACCAGGAATCAGGGGGGCAAGTAACAATTGCCCCCGTGCTGTATAAAAATGAAAGCCCCCAGCTCGGTGCATTCATTCTAGCTAAAGGCAGCAAGAAAGGAGCTTTCAGGGCACTCATCATTTTGTTTGCAAATAGCAAGGGGACGTAGTTATTCCTCTGAGCCCACACTCAAACATTTCCTGGAAACATTTATTTAGCAGTAGCACTGTCAATGTATTGATGCCTGTTTCAAAGGGAAGGAAGCAGAGAAGAGACTCAGTTGAAATTGCAGCTGGTTGCTGCAGGTATTTGCTCCCTCAGGATCATCCAAGACTGCTCACTCTCAATGACAAAATAAGACTAACAGTTACAGAACTCCATATAAATGCAAATAGCACATGGCCACTGTGTTCTGCATCACTTAAGATGGGCTGAGACATGTTTTTACAAAGCACTGATCATGTTTTTGCCTTTCCCTTTAACAGCTAGAGATACACAGCAATATCCATTGCTCTAATTCTCAACTCCCACTTCTTCAGCAGAGTCTGAGAATGATAAACCACCACAACTAAATTCTTCAGCTCTTTTCAGTAGAGCTGTGGCCAGGTGTACCAGCAGATCTTTCTTGGGAGTAGTGAGAATTCAGACTGACAAAGTCTGCTGGACTTCCAGATTCCAGTGTGACTGCAGTGATAGGGATAGGAAAATGAAATCATTATTTGTACAGGACATGAGATATTCTTTGGAATAAACCTGTGTTGGTGTTTCCAAGGAACTGCTTTCCTGCCCTCCCATTCAAACCAGGACTTGATCCCTGAAGAGTCTTTGGAACTGGAGTTCTATGTTGGGGCCCAGCTCAGCTGGGAGAAGACCCACAGCAGTTTCTGGTAAGATTTTGTGTATTTATCCCTGCCCCTGGATCCAGAGGCTGGAAGTGACCAGGCAGAAGTGCTGACAGGGAAGTGTCTGGATGGCTGGTGGTCAGGACAGTACTGAGCTCATGATGTGGTATCAGAAAGCTCTTCTGAGATTGTCTCTGATGGTTTTTCAATGGCTCTTGACATCATCAGGACCCACAATGTAGCACACACAAGAAATCTGCTCTATTGGGCACTTTTACATGGCAGTTTTCTTGCAAATTATAAACTCCTGGCTCTTTTGATACATCTGCACCTCTGAAGTTTCCCAGATGATGTTTTGAGGAGATAAAGAGTTCATGAAAAGTACCGTGAAAAGCTCAAAAACCTCTACCACCTCCTGGTGGCAGAGATTCCCTGTCGGTGTACACAGGAGAGATTCTGATGGGCTGAGGCCTGATCATCTCACACCCCTGCAAAGGTTTTGGTGTCTTCAGATCTGTTCCGTAGTTCCTCATAATTCCCAGTGATACACAAGGTATTATCCTCAGCTTTTCCTTCCCACGCTTCTCCCTGTCTACATCAGATCAATTCCTTCAGGCTTCTCCACACTCTGGGCAGTAAAGCCAAAATGAAAGATCTCCTCTTCTGCCTCCTTCCTTTTGTAGTGTCTTGTGCTGTTGGAGAAAGTGATCTCTCCACACCCACTCTCAAAACATGGAGATTGAAACAAGGGATGTGACTTGGCCCCAGCAATAAAGTGAGTCCTGTCCCCTGCCCTTCACAGGTCCTTCAGATCATCCTGTAGAAGGATGGAGGTTCAGCTCCTTCTAAAGTCCAAGACTGAATTCAGAGCACACCCAAAATTGCTCTGAAGTTTTGTGTGAATGAAGCCCTCACTGTCTTCACTAAATACCTGTGTGACTTGGCTTGGGAAAAAACATCATCCTGGTGCTTCTGAAGGCTGGGATGTCTCATCCTGAGCCACTTCCAGGAGTATCCCAAGGCTGGATTTGCTGGTTGCCTGTTCTGAATTATCCAAATTGTACCTGGAATGGGATAGGGCAGCACAACTCAACAGAGGCTGGGGGCAAGCCCTCAGATTAGTCTGTGTGTGTGTGCATATCTCCTTTCAAAATGTGCTGGTCAGTCAGAAAGGCAAACGTGGACAAAGAGAGGCTCCCAGGCTGGGGATGGTACCTTTAGCTGTGTTCTGCTTTCCCTGTCAGCCTCAGGAGGATGGTACATCACCCTTTGGAGCGGCACAGCTGCAAGCTGAGCCTTTTTGCTCTTGGGAATGAGGTTTTTATGGCGTGAACTGTCTGTGGAGGTGAGGTTGATTTTTATCCTTCGCTTTCCATCTGTTTGCCGTGCTGGGCTAAGTCAAGCAGATCGCAATCAGCCCTCAGTGCCCGGCCCCAGCCTGCTGGCTCTGTCATATTGCCAAGCAGCTCTGACATCCCTGACCCCTCTGCAGAAGGGCCTCATGAATTCAGATTGCCTGGACATGCTCCAGTCGGGTTTGTCACGTTTTTGCACCTTTGCCATGTGACAGATCTGGCTGGAGCCCTGCACACCTCCTGCCAGGTTTGCAGCCAAGCGCTGTCAACTCTCTTCTGCCTCACAAATGGACATGTAGGATTTGTGATCCATATGTAGCCCCAGCAGCAGCACTGCAGCACTCCCAAAGTCCCAGCCAAAGGAGCCCAGTTCCCTTCCCCCAAAGACACCCAGAAACTTGACTCAGTGTTCTTGCCCAGCTTTCAGCACATGCTGCAGCCCCACTGTCCTGAGTATTCACTCCCGAATCTCATCTGCCTCAAATATGAGATGTTTCATAATGGGACATTAAAAATAAAACTGGAAGAGTCTGACCAGTTCCCTAAAAATCATTTCATGAGCTTTTTCCTCATTTCCTTCGCAAACGTGCAAAGCATATTTGGAGACTTTATTCTTCTACCTCTGCAGCTACTTCATGGCCACGGGAGAAAACCTACATCAACTGACCCTTTCTCTAAAGGATCAGTGGATAAAGCCTGCATTTTAGAATTTGGTTTCTCTCTGGAAACTCCTTGGATTAGACACTTGTGTAGGAAAAGAAATCCGGTGTCCCACTCCCTCTGCTGGTACAACTTTTCAGCCATTACCTCGTACCAAAGACAAAGCTGTTCCCGTGCTGTTTTCCAGCACCTGACCTGGCCCTGCTTTTTGGAGATCTGTCCCTGTGTCTAAGGAGAAAGCTTGGGAGGGGCAACAGATCTCTTTTGCAAACAGTTTTCTAATGAAATCCAGATTTTTTTTTTTTCCCAGCATATTTTATATCTGTCTCTGAAATTTCTGTGTGAGCTCTTCTATTTAGAGATGTATTTCTGTGTCCACAGAGATGCCTGCTGCTACCCAAAGTTTTTTGATGGGATTTGTTCCTGCTTCCATGAGCATTTAAAAACTTCATCCTTCAGGATCTCCTAGTCTGCTGCTTGGTGCTTTTCTGTGTTTCAGCTCTCAGAGGTAGGATCCCAGTGGAGGTATCTCATTTTCTCCTTCTTACTGATATTTTATTTAGAGAGCTTTCCAAACTGCCAACAAGCCCTGGGCACCCTTTCCATCTGATATTCTTATTTATAATGAAACCCTTATCCCATGTTTGCCAAATGCCACTTGTTTTTTGTTTTTTTTTTTTTAATTGAAATTGCCAGAAACAAAATGGCAATATGGTTCTTCCTTTAGTGGTCACACACATTACACTGAAGTTGCTTAAATGGGGTCTTTGGTCTTCACTGTGATCAGAGTTTGGCTTGGGTCTCTAACAGAACTTGTCAAATACCAGCACAGACCAAGCCATTCTGCAGCCAGAATGAGCTGTCATGATGAAATAGCCAGAAAACATCCAAACTGATTGCTATTCATCACATAAATTATGAAGCCTTTCATCAAGAACAGAGCCAGCTGTTACTGTTTTTAGCTAAATATATTACTTTTAAATTGTAATACTTCTTGCTGTTTTCCAGAGTAATGCAACTTACCATGAACAATGTTTTCAGTGTCTGGAGGTGATTCATTTTCTGCTGATCCCTCTTGCCATATGCGAGTCTTTATCTTTGCAAAAAAAAAAAAAAAAAACCCTCCAGAATTTTTCTTTACTTGGGAAGAAAAAAATGTTCAATTCATGCACAACACTGCTGGCAGCATCGTTTTTCAATGACAAAAATGGTATTTGGGGTGGCACTGAGATCTGTGTGAAAGGGTACCATAAAGCACAGGTGCTGTAGAAGGTTTTTTAATTTATTTTTTTTTTTAAATATGATATTTGGCAAAAGTCATGCTCTAGGGTAGGAAACCTCCTGTGACAGCCAGGGCAGTGCTGGGTTTCTATTTCAAGTGTAACATGGAGGTGACACATTTGCTTGTAGAATCTCCAAGAGAAATAAATTCACTAAACTCAGGGCTGTGACTATTATACTCTTGAAATCTGGAGAAGTAATAAACATTTCCTATCATTTGGTGTGAAGAATAACTGTTTTCCAGTCCTTTTCCTTCGAATTTAATAAATGACCTCCATGTGAGCTATTTAATTGCACTATAAATCAAATGTTTCTATTTCAAGGAGACATCATGAGTATCTGAAACTTCTGTTGATGCTCTCAATTTATTACATCCAGAACAGGGACTACTAAAGTTAAGGTTGTAAGGCCAAGCACTAAAAGGTTCAGAAGCACCAGGCTTTAGGTTTTCTGTGCCATCAGGACTGTGCTGGGTGGTGTTCCAAAAGCTGTGTTATTCATACTGAAATCATGTTATGGCAAAGTTCTTTATGTCCAGGTTGAAGCATGGCTCTTGCTCTTCATCCCCTGCTTCCCCCTTGCCTTGGACACAGAGCCATCCTCATCCTTCCTTCCCCTCTCACATCTCCAAGGCATCAAAAGTAGCACAACCTCAAAGCTGGCTTTTACTTATCCTCCAAATCCAAGCCCACATTCCATGAAATTACTGCACACTATTTTTCCTGAAAGTCTCTTACCTCCTGGAGCTGCTGACACAGTGGGGACAGGACACCAAGTCATTTTTTTTTCCATGCTCTGTGTGACAGCTGAGCCCTTGTTTCCCACAGAGCACCAAACCTCTGCACTGAACTGAACATGAATCATTCCCTGTGGGACTTTTCTGGGGTGTTCACAGCAGAAACTGGGAGTTTTGCAAACAAAGTTACTCTTTAGACTTCACAGCATACCAGCAGCATGGAAACCACTCGTTTTACACACAGGGAAGTGGGTGCAGAGACAAAACTATCAATTTTCCAATTTTCCAGATATTTAACTGTGTTTTAGCACTTTCTGTGTTCAAGGAACAGCTCTCAGTGTCTTCAGGGATAGCTTGGAGAGCTCAAGACATCCCCAAATCAAGGTCTGAGTGGATCTCACAAAGCAAATCACTGATAATCACTGGCCACAGGGGACAAGAAGCTTGCTTATCATCCCTCCTCCTGCTTTGGTTGCCTTGCCTGGCAATGAAACACTAACAAAGACTTTGCTTTCTTGGAACAAAAATCAATCTCCTTAACAGAACCTGAGAGACCAAAACCTCTGGGACAGCATCACTCAGTGAGATACAGGAGGAAAACCACACCAAAATTATGTGGTGCAAAGACACATCATGTCTGTGTTTAAAAAAAACAACAAAACCAAACAGAAATACAAGCATCCACTTTCAAAAGAGGCCTCAAAATGCTACTTAAGAGATTACAAGAACATCAAACCAAACCCAGAGGAATCTCTGGGTTTTAGAGGAATTCTAATTCACGGAATTGCTGTGGAAGCTGAGGGAACACTCGTGCCTTTCAAGCACTTGTAATTCCTTTTCAGTGTCAGCAACAGTCGATGCCAGTTGTGTACCAAAGGGCTGGGCTGCCCCTCCTCCTGTGCCATCTCCACTCTGAACCCCTCCACCTTCCCCTGCTCCCTTCTGGATCTGCTTCTTATCTTTCCAGGACACCAGCTGCTCTTCCTGTGCTTTTCCAACTCTGAGCCATAGAATCCAGCTTTTTGCTGACTTGATCACAAGCTGGGCTCGTCACCTTGTACCTGAAAGGATTTATCTTCCTACAAGCCTTGTGCAAGTCAGTTCCAAGGAGAACTTGTCAGAAAGGGTGAGAAGAATTATGACACCTTCCTTTAGCTGTTCCAAACATCCTTGTTAAGTCTAAAGTGAACCTTTGCATTCCTGCTGCAATAAAGGAGAAAGATAACCAGTTCCATAGGGTCATCCCATCCTAATTCAAATGCCTCAGACAGGTGGCAAGATGTTTTTTTGTGATTACTAAGCTGTATCTAAAAGGACTTTTATTCCCTGGTTTTTCTGAATGTCTGTCACAGTCTTACAACAAGAAGTTCTTCACATTAAAATGCTTTTTGTGAAAAGAAATTTATTTTGCTGCTTTAAAACCTCCCACTTAACCACTTGAGAGTGCCCCTTTGTCTCTTCATTCTGAGAAAGAGTGTTGAACTGCTCCCTTTAATCTTCTCCATGCTCCTGCTGCTTTCACATGACTCCATCATATTCTCTCCCTTTTAATCTCTGGTCCAGGCTGAAAGGTCTTATTTACTTCTCTTTTCCTCATATAGAAGTTGTTCCATATCTTTGGCCATCTCTGATGTCCTTCACTGTGCCTTTCTCCAGTTTGTTTTATCTGAGATGTCCTTCCTGAGCTGGGGGAGCAGCACTGCACACAGCCTAATGCAGACACACTGTGGATGTGCAGAAAAAGCCAAGTGATGGTTTCTGATTTGTTATCTGCTCTTACTAACAAGCCTCCCATGCTGCTGTTTTCATTTTTGAGCACCTCTGGAAGTATTGACATAGCTTTTAATATTTCTTTTCTGGACTGTAGAAGCCAACTTAGAGCTTCTCTTTATAAATGCTTTGTAAGAATATGTTCCTTTGTATATATTTCCTTTGAATGTCATCTTGCATTTTACCATTTCATTAGTATCTAAAGATCCTTTACATACCATTTCTTCTGCATTTTTAACCACCCTGAGGGAAAGATCCTTGATGACAACCTGAATAGATGCCTGTCATTCAGCATCATGTCCTAACTGGTACTTCAAGGAGGATTAAACAAAACAAAACAAAACAAAACA
>VZUA01055732.1:0-12565 GCA_013401035.1 Horornis vulcanius
CCACTACTTGACATATCTAAAGTGTTCAAGCATTCAGACCTTAATAAGCAACACTAACAGGAAGGGAAATTTCTTAATGACAGCATTTGCTACACAGACCTTTATCCGTATCAGAGATGCATAACAGTAGCTGGGCAATCTAATGGAGATTAACTGCTCAAAGGAAATAAAAAACACAACACTTCCACACGGCACTGGCTGCTGCCTTAGCTCCCCATCCCCTGGCAGCTTCCCAAACATGCAAGTTCACACCGTGAATGCTGAATTGGAAAAGCTGGAGGGCAGAGCTCTCGTGGAAACCACAGAGGGAGAGCACACATGAAGAAAAGGCTTTCTGCATGACAGGATCGAAACTGGAAGGTACTTCTGCTGGGGAAATAGTCCCACATACCAAGACTGAGCCAGGAAAAAATGGCCTTGCTGCAGTGTTGTTGATTAAACCTACCATGATTCAAAGAAACAGCAATTTACTACTTAATTGTAACCAGGCACAGAAAGGAAAGAAAAAGAAAACAGTAAGGGAGGATTTTCTCACTGCATCTAGCTCACCTATATAAAATTTCTGTTCATAGTGACTTATTCCACATGCAGAGTGTAGGCATTTATTTAAATAATAGATACCTATCTCCAGGTCCAGAACCGGGCATGCTACAAAGTACACAAACAAATGAATGCTAGGCTCAGTGCCCAGATAAGAAGGCTTACCAAAACAAACAAACCAACCCCAAAAGCTCAGATCTCAGCAAAAGAAAAGAATCCCAAAATAATGTAGAAAGTGTGAGAGTAAAAAGTTGCAATGCACGTGTCTGGAAACGTTGTGTTACATCAGCCAAGGTTTCCCTATGATAGGCACTGTACACCTCTGCAGTGAGAGATGGTCCTTGCTGTCTGCAAAGAAGAGGCTGTCCGAGAGAGGAGTCTGTGGTTTAAAGATGTGAGATTTGGCCCAAATTGCATGCAGAGTAGGAATAACTATGGAATGTGTTCCTCCCAGTCCCAGATTCAGGGATCACACACTGCTGAGATTCAATGGCCTGTCTCTTTTCTCTTGAAATTCAGCATGGAATATTAAATGCTCATCTGAACTTGCTTCTCTGATCTCATACTGTGCCTTCCAAGTGAGGGATAGGATGTTCAGGGTTGAAGTCTGAAACTATTAAAGACAGGGTTGGAAGAAGATGGGGAAAACCTTGTAGAAGAGATGTCTTATTTGAGAAAAATCAGTCAGAAAGCAAGGACAATTCAGTATCTGTCTCATTTGCTTTGGAAGGACACAGCAAAGCAGCAGTCACTCAACAGCCTCAGGCCTGGATAATTAAAACCTTTCTATAATGTCAGGTAAAAGAGCAAACAGTCTTTCCATGGTGCTGTGGTTTAATTCCAGATGGTAACTATGCACCACACAGCCAGTTGCTCACTCCCCCTGTGCTGGGATGGGGGAGAGAATTGAAAGTGTAAAAATGAGAAAACTTGGGAAAAACATAGGTTGAGATAAATACAGTTTAATAGGTAAAGCAAAAGCCATGAGTGCCAGCAAAGCAAAACAAGGAATCCATTCCCTGCTTTCCATAGGCAGCCATGCCCAGGATGGTGACTTGAGGAATCAAATACCACCACTC
Source organism: Horornis vulcanius (assembly GCA_013401035.1). NCBI lineage: Eukaryota > Metazoa > Chordata > Aves > Passeriformes > Scotocercidae > Horornis > Horornis vulcanius. The sequence continues at coordinate 1,620 of VZUA01055732.1, forward strand.
TGAACATATCTCCTGCCTTCTGCCTCTTCCCCCAGCTCTATATGCAGGACATGATGCCAGATGCTCTGGAATATCCCTTGGGTCATCCGGGGTCAGCTGTCCCCCCCAGCTCCCTGTGCACCCTCAGCCTCCTCGCTGGGGGTTGGAGTGAGGAGCAGAAAAGGCTGTGACTGTGTGAGCTCTCAGCAGTAATGAAAGCAGCCCTGTGCTTTCCTACACTGATCCAGCTCAAATCCCAAACACAGACCCTTATGAGCTACTATGGAAAAAATTCACTCTGCCCCAGTCAAAACCAGCACACGTGGCAGACTAAATTCGAACGCCTCCTTCCCACTCGCACCTCGGAGTTGGAGGGTTTTTTTTCTTTTCCAGGGCATCTTGAGCAGATAATCAGAGCGTGCTGACATTCAGCAGTAATCAATTAGCGCCTACTTTAGATTAAATTGAGAATATGTAAATTGGACTCCTCATCAGGCACCACAGTCAACATTGCAGAGACACTCACCATGCTCTGAACATATCAAACAGATGAAATGCAGAAGTTGTTCCAAATCCTTTCCCAAAATAGGAGGCCAGGTGAGCTATATCAACCATTTAAGATTACTTTTATCTTTTTAGTTGTTGTTGCTTGCTTTTGGTTTTGTTTTTTTAACTTACTATTTCTGTTAAATTAGCCTCTATGATTCTTCTGCCAACCTGACACAAAGCTGACAATTTTATGGAGTTACTTACATATGTAATATGATAAAATGCACCACTTATAAATTAACACAAGGAATCTGATCCTAAAAGGTGCATTACAATATTTCTCCTGCTTATCCTTTGTTCCTCCTTGCAGTGAAAACACAGCCACCACCAAGTGTCGAGAGCTCATGCTGGTCCTGGCAACAATCAGAATAATTCCACTTTGTTTCATAAAAAAACACAAAGAGGATAATCTTTGGTGTCATCCCACTCCCAGTGCCAGAGCACCCACACCTGCTGGTTAGCCAAGACCCTCCTGGACCAACCCAGAAGTCCTACAGGGGTACAACAGAAAAGGCTTACAGGAGCCACTTATAGCTTCAAACACTGGGCAAGGAGCTTCAGAGGAGTCTTGTAATTTTTCTAATTGTGGGGCTTCTTTTTTTTCCTCTCTGAGCAGCCAGACTTTCCATCAGACTCCATCTTGGGGTCAGTGGGCCTGACCTTTCATTATAAATTAAAAATGTTGATTCTTCATCACCTCACTTTCACAGCATCCGCCCTCAGCTGATCACATTTGGAGAGAGACAATAACTGGACCTCACTTTAAGTGGGTATTGGAGAAGGTGCTCATTAAAGAGGGCATCTAACCTGTGTGGGGATGAAAGAAAGCATGAATATGTTAAAAACACATATATTTGAGTGAGGCTGTTTTTTTAAAATATTGTTGCTGTCTCTACAGATCATCATCTTACACAGAAGGGTTTTTCTTCTGGCCTCTGAATGCATATGATTGCCCTGCCTATCGGGGGTTTGCATTTCATTCTGCTTCAACAAAAGCCCGATGCTTCAGCCTCCTCTTCTGTCCCCTGTATTATAGGTGAGATTGTTTCTGTAGAGACCACTTTGTCATTTTTGCTCAAACGTATTCCATTTACATAACTCATAAGGCATTAGCAAAAACGCCTCCCTCGAACCACGCCACACAAGCACATATACATGCGTATAAAGCTGTCACATTGTGCCTACAATAGCATAACAACGTACAGCAGATAGATTACTCTTGTCCCACAGTTTGTTTTTGTGATTAGCAGGCATGACGCAGACCCAATAGATATTAGCATGTCCGGGAAGCGCTCACAATAAATTGCCAGAGCTACTAATAATTTAGATATTTTTATGACTGTTCAGTGCTGGCTAATTTCGTCTAATAAAATCCCATTAAGTTGCTGCCTAGTCCTTTTCCTTCCTCCAAGTCCCCGAACGGGACTTATATGCTAATTGCAACCAGTATATGCTAATTAGACCTCATTTCCATTTCTTAAAGAGATAAGCACTGCCGTGTGCCAACCCATCATTAACACCTCCCACCTTTGCCGCAACCTTTCCGTCTGGCTCAGGCAGAGGCGCGATAAAGCATCGCTTTGGGCTCCGCGCAGCGCCGGGGCTCCCCGCCACGGGGGGAGCGGGGATGCTCCGCTCCGCCGGGGAAGGCAGGGAGAGCTGCCCGGAGCGGGAGCGCCGCGCTCTCCTGCCCTCGCCGCCTTCCAGGGGAATTCTCAGGAGCCTAGTGAGTGCAAAAAGAAGGCGAGCCTTGCTGCCGGCGAGGCTGGGTCCTGCGGCTGCCCCGGAGGAGAAGCGGCCCCCGCTGCTCCCCGCACGCCCCGGCAGCTCTCTCTCCATCACGCCCAGCCCACGCGGGCTCATTAGAGCTTCGGGGAAGCAATCAAGAGTTTATCATGCTTGAAGGGGCGGCGAGTCTCCTTGCGCTGCCTAATGTGATTTCGCGGCGCTGCAATGTAGTCGGAATTAGATCCATATTAAAGATGGGTTAGCGGAGAGGGAGCGCAAGAGCGAAAGCGAGAGAGCGAGCTCCGCTCTGGTGTTTGAAACCACAAGGTGCCTTTTCAGCTGCGGTGCCCTGCGCTTTGCTCTCGGGAGGGTGACCTTCAAATCCCCGCGGCAAGATTCGTCAAGAGTTTTCAGGCTGAATACATAAGAATTCAAGCAAATCCTAGGCTGAGTGTTTAGGCCGGCAGCTTCGTAGTCACAGGACCACAGTGTGAGCTTGTCAGCGCTGGGGTAAAAGCCCACCAGAGGGAAGAAATGAGTCCGTGGGAGTGAGGAGGGGAACTCCCAGGATCCACGGTGTAAAAACAGAGCACAGCCACCAGCACGGTGCAACTCAGCTGTGAGCTTAGGCGAGTAGCTTAGCAGCAGATACTTTCCCCTATAAAAAGCATTTCTTGAAATTACTTAGAAATGCCATTTCCCTTCTGCCTTTTCCAGAAAGCGAATTGCAACGTTTTACTGTCTGAGAAACACAATTGCAAAGTCAAAGGATCTGGGAATATTAGCGATGCCATTGTTTGAAAAAGAAGCAGCCTTGAAACATCATTTGCAAATCTATTCATTATTCTGAAATGCTAAATGCAGTAAGAGCAGGTTTAGCATCTGTCTGCGAAGTAGCTCCCTGATTATTACCCAGTGGAAGAAGAAGACAAGCAAACAGAGCTTTTACTCCGGAAAGCCCAACCACTGTGGATGTGAAGTGTTCCCAAAACAAGCAGGCCCCCCTAACCCCCACCCCAGGCAGGGCTCTTCACATCTTTGCTTTGTGCTGCCCTTGACAGATGAGGGTAGCGTGGCTCCTTATTTTCGTGGCAAAATGACTCCCCGCTGCTGTCTCCGGGAGCTCAGTGATGTTACGCCAGGGATGAATTCGCCCACGTACGCCTCAAACTAATGCATTTCTCCCCGCAACCAAAATCATTATCCACCTGATTTCCTCTCCACCTTTCTCACCTCCCCGCTCTGGACACACTCCCAGGGCACACACTCACACTCACAGAGCACACCCGTGTCGGCCACAGGGCTGAGCTTTCCCCCGCGCTGTCCCCAGAGGGTCGCGCACGGCAGATGCCAGCACCCCGCAGGCTGCCGGAGCTCCCTGTGCGGGGACAAAAGGGCAGAGCGCCCTCGGTGGCGGTGCCAGGACGACCCGCCGGAGGTGACACTGAACCGTAAGGTGGGGACCGATGCCGAGCGGGGCAGCGGCCGCTCCCGTGGCCCCTGGCGGTCCCACTGGTGCCGCGGGGGAGTGGCGGCAGCGGCGGCCGCGCAGAGATGCTCGGGTGAGATGGAAGAAGAGGGAAGGGGCATGTGAGGCGAAAATCCATCAGGATGTAGAAATCATCGCAAAGGCTACTTTCTTTCAGTAAAATCAAATGGAGCTGGAGGGGGGGCTCCTGCGGAGGTGATCTTTTTATTGCTTGCACATCTCTCTTTATACCTTTCCCTTCCACTATTACGGATTATTTAACTCTGTAGCTGCACTTTGACTTTAGAAAGAGCTCCAGGATACAGTCGGTTTGAAGGAGGCCATACAAAATAAAATTTTGTATTTTATTGCATTGTATTGTTTAGCATTTTAAAGAGGTAAATTAATCACTAAACTGCTGTTCTGTGCTTTAAACTACCAGCTGTTCAGTGCTCTGAATTACAAGATTTATCCTTCAGGATTTTTTTAAATCATTTTTTTTCACCTTTCATATAAAGATTTTATAGGGAAATAAGAATATGCTGGGGAGCGGAGGAGGGGATTAAGAGACAAAGAATCACACCCTGCTTTGGTCTTCATCCCACATCAGATGACTTGGTGACAGCCCTTCCTCTGTGGGCTTTACAGCTTAATTACCTGGATTGTGGGCTTTCCCATTTCCACTCTTTCCAATCACCTCAGACTTTATTAGTATTTAGAGCATCTTGCTTATTCTGTTGGGTTTTCTCTTCACCTTGGCAGCTGTAGTGTTAAACACACACAAAAGGCCTTCTCTAAGCCCTCATCACTCTGATCTGTGCTTAAATCAAACAACACAAAGTCTGACCACAGCAGGGACCTTTTTTCATTACGGGTAGAAGTGAGGCAATAAAAAGAAATGTGGAGGAGGGGTGGATGTGTGTGTGTTTGCAGATGCCCTCCGAGGTGTCCACAGGTCCCCTCCCTTGAAGAGCTTCTGCAGGGCTGATGAATGGGGAAAAGGGAGGATGGTGAAGTAGTTATTCTGTGCCTTCAAATTCCTCTTTTCCTTTAGCTTTTCTGAGCCACTTCTCTGCAGCTTTCATTGGAGCACAGTTTTGAGCCCTGGGTTAAGCAGCATGAGCCATCTGACCCCTTCCCTTTCTTTACACCTGCCTGGTGGCAGCTCACCCACAGCTTCTGCTCAAACATCCTCACCCTGCTCAAGAGCAGAGGAGCTCAGGATTTCTGCTGGGAAACATCACTGATGCCAGCCCATCCCCATGGGTGTCACAGCCTGAGATACAGCAAAAACTGTGGCTGGGCTCTCCATTCTCCACAAAGAGGACAGGATAAACAGGCCAGAATCCTCTTTGCAACCTCAGAATTGCTTCTGCAGCCAGTCTGCCTCTACCAGTTTCTCTTTTATTTCTTTCTGTGTTTTACTGGAGAGAACAACTTCTGCAGAGAGTGGGGCATGAGAAGTGCAAGGTCAGGAAGGGAAGTCTTTGTACAAGTCCTAGAGCAAGGCTGAACTTTTGGCTGCATAATAGAGATAGAAAGCCACATGTACAGTCACAGCCTGAATCCTACAGGACAGGTGAGAAGGGAATGCCTGCCACATGTTTGGTAACCAGAGGAAACAGATTTTCTGAGCATGTTTGGCAGTCAGTCTCGGTTTATCTCTCAGGCATTGCTTTCAGACCCCTCAGCCACTGCCTTTTGAATCTCATCTTACCCAGAGCTACTGTTCTCTTCCTTTCCATCCAGCCACAGAGGTGGTGACTGCTTCACAGCCTGAGTGACCCTTGCTGAGCATCCTGAGGGCAACACCACCTCCTACCACCATTCCTCAAAGCATCTTGGGGCCAAAACTAGGGGTGCTCTCTGCTTTTGTGGCATCTGCCCAAACATCCTTCTCCATACACAGTGGAGAAGGCCAGGTTGGGTGGGGACTGAGCAACCTGATGTGTGTGTGGCCTCCCTGCCCATGGAGGGTGGGAATGGGGCAGGAACTAGATAATCTTTAAAATCTCTTCCAACCCAAGACATTCTATGATTCCATGATTCCACGATACACATCCCCAGAAAACTTCACATGCTATTTTCTTCATGCCTGAATAGCAGGGTTCTATAGTCATCCTATCAACTTTTTATGTAGTTGGACCCAAAGCTGCCATTTCCCCCTTTTCTGTTGCACTAAAAGGGCTCACAGGCTTCACCTTTGAGTGGCACTTGACCATGCAGCTGTGTCAGTGCTATTAACTTCATTAAAACCCTCTAATTGAGAATGGGAGCACAGTCTGTCACCAGCAGTGTGATGGGTCAGCAGGCAGGCACAGATGATGGATCCAACAAAATGACCATGGACCCAACCAAAGGAATGCTGGAGGAAATACACATTTCTCCAAGAAAATTGTACTCTCTGTTCTCACCATTACATGCCCAGTCATTTTCAGGTTCGAAAGAGGAGAATTTGTGTGCAGTGCACATCATTATTTCACATCTACCAAAAGCCAAGGCAGAGGAGAAAGAAAAGACATAATTAAACCTAATCTATTCAGGAAGAACTTTATTTCCTTTCGACCACACACCCTGATGTTTTTCTTGGGAGAACCCAGATCATCCCAAACAAAATCCTTGTCATGTTCATTTGCCTTGGACATTAATCAAGGCAAAAAAAAGCCACTCCTTTTCTAAGGGCATTACAGACAGGGGCTGTGGCCCCTTGCCCCCAGGTTAGCTCATTTATTGCAACCTGAGCTAAAATGGGTGTTGAGAAAAAGGAGGAAGTACTGCAATGTCCCCTGCTTCTCCAGTCCTCTGTTTTGAGGGAATTGAGCACAGCACCTGTGCCTACTACATGTCCTAAAATACCCCCAAACACTTGGGCACTCTCTGTCACAAACACCATGGAGGGCACAGACCCAACCTGGGAGACTCCAGGTAAACACACAGTAAGAACTTTCCTTCTTCCCTTGAAATCTTACAGTTCAAGAAGAAATGCACAAAACACCAAGAAATTCAGGAAAAAGGAGAAAGAGCTGTTGGCATGACAAATGATGAGCCCAGCATATTCTTATCCCACTGACAGAGGGCTCTTCTAGGATTCCTACTGTCTTAAAGCATGAGAGAGAGCTCAGGCAGGTGAAGCCACCACTCCCAAGATGCTGGAAAAGCATTCTTTGGATGGTGTGAATCAGGGAGACAGAAGCAGCTCCTGGTGGGAGGTATAGAAAGGGGTGTGTGGGTAGGCAAGAGCAGAGCTCTGAGCATGACTGGAAAGAGCCATTTCAGAGATTCATGAGGACAAGTCTGTCATGAACTGTGTCTGTAATGTGAGTCAGTGGGTTACTTGGTCACTTCAAAGCTATTGCAGAAAAGCTTGCCTTCATCATGGCATGCTCTGAATTTTAAGTGAGCCCCCTGGAAATTATTTGAAACCTCTCCAAAATGTTCAGATACAGAAAGCTTGGTGAGCTGAAGTGTGGAGATAATGCAGAAAATTTTAAGACAACTTATTAATCTGTAAATGTCTATGCAATGAGCTTGTTATCGCTATGCTTTTAAACCTTTGATAAGGTAAATCAAAATACATCTGTTCCAACAAAATTTGCCACACTGATAAAAAAAATCTAATGACATTTCAGTTTCCAAATTTTTTCCATTCACTCTGTTACTAGCAAATTTGGATCGGTTTCACAGCCCTTTGGAAACACTATCTAAATTATTAATTTCAATCAAACGAATGAAGACAATCAGACTTCAAAGAAAATTAATATCAACTTCCCCAACATTTGGAAATAAGTCCCAAAGATAAGTGTCCCAACATTCTACGGTTCCCACAGAAATTTTACCTTGGAGAAGGCTGATTGAAAAGAGCAGTGAACAGTTTTACTACAACCACACATGCAGTATAAAGTTGATTGTGGTACTTTGTCTGGACTCAACAGGGCATTACATGAAATATCAAAACCCCAGTTCTCAATTCTTCATTATCTGCTTCTTGTACAGAAGGTTACAAAGCCGCAAATCTCACTGCATTGTGCTCTGCACCTTTTGTAGCTACTCTAGCATAAGAATAAATCAGTCTTTGTTAAATTTCTGTGTGTGTGAGTGTTGTGCATGGTGCAGCAGCAGAACCTGACCTGCCCAGCTGATGGAGCAGGTTGGTGAGCTCAGAGGTGCTAAGCTGCTCTGCAGTCAGGGCAGTCACTACTCCATGGAGCCCCCCAAAGTACCTGACTGGGGCAGACCACCTAGTCTGCCTTCCCTAACCATTGTGGGCAGAAGCTGAAGGCCACCAATAACCAGATTTTCCAAGGGATGAAGCAGTAGAGATTTCCCACGTGGCAGCCTGGCAATGGAATAGGGAATCCACCTTGGACATGATGATAAACTCAGTCTGGAGCATTTTCTGGCTGTTGTGTAGCTCATGTAAAGAAATTATGTGTAGCCAAAACCTGGCACCAGCTTTCCACTGGATATAAATATTTATAAAAATTGTGAAGAAGCAAAAAAAGAAATTATAAAAAGTCTTCCAAAAGAACCTTACCCATGGTGATACAGAGATCTGAGAAGTTCTGCAGAGAAGCAAGCAGATCACGAGAATGAGTCAAAGCAAATCTGGGGAAGAAATCCTCAAGTGAGCTGCACCAATAAACAAGAAAAGACTGGGGCTCAGGAGCAGAAAGAACAGTATTTAGTGACACTCAAAAGTTACTGCTCCTTCTCTGCTTTACTAAGGAAAAATCTGGAAATAAAGCACTGGATGTCCATGTGCTGTGCTCCCTGTGGGGAGGCTGGGGGTGGGATATTTCTGACTGAAGATGCAGACCTGACTACCCCAGCTTGGGATATGGAGAACATATTGCACACACACATAGAAGAGATTTACCATATCCATTCACAGACGGTTCTTCCCCACACAGATGGTGTTTATCACCTGAATTTGCTTCAGAATTTTTTCCTGGGGAATTATTGAGTAATCAACTTATCTCTCACATAATCCCTTCCTTATTATCTAAGGCAAAAGCTGCTGGATCTAATAGAAGACCTGCACACAAAGGGCAAATAATGTTCATTACAACTGAACAGAAGTAATTCTTCCTTTAAATCTCAGATGCTGCACTCCACAATGGCATTTCTTTTTAATCTAACACCACACCAAAATCTGATCAGGTAAAGAGAAGTGAAATTGGCCCGGTGTTGAGTTCTAGAGAATTAAGAAACCACAACTCCCCTGATCAAACAGATTTCACAAGAAAGAAATCTCACTAGCTTTGCCCATCCCAGATCCCAAAATGAAAACTTGAATATAATGAATATTCATGGTAGAGGAAGGAATAATATGGTCTTACTGAATGCACTCTGGGAACAGGTATAGAGGATGAAAATAATAAAACATTATGAAATCTGGATTATATTTAGTTGAAGTTTTACATGCAACTTAAAATCAGATTGGATAGCTCTGGATGAGATGTGCTAACATGTGATAACATCATAATATGCTGCATGGGATATTTTTCTGAAGAGTTTTCTCAAGCCATGAGCAGTGAGGGAGCAAAGGGAAGCTCAGCATAGCTTATCCAGATCAACATCTCTCTTCAAGGCTGACAATGAGATTTTTAGCAAAACCATTAGGCATTTGATTGAAGGCAATTTGACCAAAATTGATTCCCCCTGATCTAAAGGAATTAATTTCAAACACTGCAGGGTGTTTTCATGTAACATGAAAGGGCTCCTTTTGTGCTGCATGAGATTCAGACCCCACAGATCTGCTGTTCTGCAGCTCCCATCTGTGCATGGGAAATCCTTGACAGTTAGTTGTCCAGATATTTAATGTTTCAGAGAAATAATTTATTACAGGGCTCTGGCACCTTTTCTATAACCATGTAGCAACAAATACATGCCACCCAAGTTATTAATTACTCTGGTTTCAGGAAAACATAACAAAAGGGCTGCAGAAGGAAAGAAATACATATGGGATCATATTTATCTATATGTGATTCTGATTCTGATGGTGCACTACTTTCTTATTTGCTTGACAAACTGAATCATCCTTAAGACATTTAGTGGACCAGAATTTCCTCTGGTTTGTACTGTTTTGACTGCAAGGATGTGGTGAGTGACCAAGGACAATGATCAGAAACTGGCACAAAGGGAATCCAGTGTGTGTGTGGATCCTGGGACTGGTATAATTTAGGACATGGCACAACTGAGTTTGTTCTCAGAAGCTGATGGCTGTGCTAAGATGCCCATTTCAGATCAGACTGGCTTTTAACTTGGTGGTTGGGGAAGGTGTGGATTTGAGTCACTGTGGAGAGCCCTGAGAGTGAAGGGTAGGGTGTTGAGCCAGCTAAATATTGTACAGAAGGCATCTGTTCCTGCCAAATCTTAAAAGAAAAGTACAGTTTCCATTCCACTCTGTCTGGATTCCACCTTCCAGATGTGCCATGACAATCCTCAGCAGCCTGGATCTCTCTGGGGAAATGAGCCCTGAGTGCAGAGTTCCTGAGTTAGAGATGGGATGGGTCTCACTCTGCTCAGCTCTCTCAGGACTGAGGTGTTCCTGAGCATAAACAGATGCACAGTTGGGAAATGTTAAAGTTAAAAGTTTGTGAAACACAGGATGAGGTGGACACCTTCAGGAATGCAGATTTACACTCAGGCACCTTTATTTCAGTTTTAAGCCACATCATGTGCATAGGTCCTTTTTGGGATCAGCCCTCCATACCTTCTCAGTTTCTGTCACCTTCTTTCACATTCTGTTTTCACAGAGGACAAATGGCTTCAAGAGCATTTCTGATAAAACCTACATAAAGAATTAATTGCCTTTTGAGAATACTTTCAATCTTTCCTTCTGTCCCCATTACAAAATTTTAAATACTAGAGAAAAATCTATCTTTCCCCATCAACAAATTACCAACATGGAGAGTTCATTGTCACTGGCTATTCTTGAGATTAAAGAAATTGAAGGATTGACCAAAACATCCTGTTTGATAAAAAAGATTACTAGCATACAAAATATGTTCTTTAACCTTTTATTTTAGTATATAAGTGAACAATTAACTGCTTTCACTAGGCAGAAATCTCTACTAACAGCTTTAGAATGGAGGACACCTCTTGTTGCCCCTTTGGAAGAATATATGTTTACTAGATCTATAGCTAAGCTGGATAAGCAGAAAGGAAAGATGCATCACTGCACCACTGTTGCAAAAAAAAAAAAAAAAAAAAAAAAAAA
>VZUA01055732.1:17348-46597 GCA_013401035.1 Horornis vulcanius
CTGGAATTCAGATCCTGGTGATCTGCACCATCTGGGAATCTATCTGGAATTCTCAGATGGTGCAGGAGTTGAGGGATCACTAAGCCCCCTTTTTCCCTTTGAATTTCAAGAAAGAAAGTAAAGAAGAGGCTCCTGGGGTGACACCCTGCCAAACAGCCCAGGTACATGAGATCTGTCCCACCTTTGCTGGATCCTTGTGCAGATCAGCCCTGTGCCTACAAAACTGTCCAGGAATCAGGACCACCACTGAATCCAGGCTGGAGCTGCCTAAGGCAGGGCTGGACAGGGTCTCTCATGCCCGGGGCAGGTGGTGGCAGCCCCAGGCCAGGGGGGAATGGTAACAAGAACTGGCCCAGCCTGCTCGGAGTTTGGGGTTTCAGCATCACCACTGGTTCCCAGCCAGGCAGAGTGAGAAAAGCAGAGGCTTTCTTCACAGCATTTTTTGAAACTTTTTGTGGAGAAATACTGGCATGCTCTTTAATCCTTTAATGAGAGATAAGATTTGGGATGGGCTACAGCAGTCAGAATTCTGGGAGAGTTTTGCCAGTCACACGGACTGGCCAGTGAGATTTAGAAGATATGCTGAGAAAGAAAAACATTCTCATTCATCACATTCCCTTGTGCAATTCAACATACTCAGAGACAGGAGCAGACTGTTTTCCCACTGTGAAACCTGGCTAGACCTTCCTGAGATTGTAGGCAAGGTCTGAGTTGTAGCTGAATGCTCTCCAGTTCTGGTGAAACCAGTGAGGGCTGGGGCTGCCATATTGTTCTGATGTAGAAACAGAACAAAATGGTCTGAGAGGAAAATTAAAAAAAAAAAAAAAAAGTTTGTCTTCAGGGGTACAATTCAGAGCAAAAAAATTGAGCCTTGTGCTGATCAGTGGGTTCCCCCTAATAGCTGACTGACTGCAGCACCTGCAGCTTGTATGAGGTGTGTGTGAATGGTGGGAGGGGAGAGGAGGAAGCTGGGGTCTCACCAGGGTGCAGTTAGGATTGGTATTCAACAGCAATGACCATAAGAAATAACTCAGTAACATTTATGATGTACTGGACAAGGGGTGAGAGCAGTCAGATAAGGTGAATGCATGAAAATCCAGGCTCATTTGAACTTTGGCCTGGTTCCTCTCAGTGTTTGCTTGGTTTGTACCAGGGTAAAACCACTACAGAAATCTCTTGATAAAACACATCAGTGAAACAGGAAACAGTCTCCTCATCCTTCACAGACTCTTCCAGCCTGAGGCCACACTGACCCTTTCATTCTGTGATGGACAGTGACTCTGCAAGCATTTGGGTGCAGTTAGATGCCTTCACTCACCTTCTGACTAAGCCAAGAGGTATCCCCACATCACAGATTTGTTTTCATCACAAAAACACAAGGAAATGAGCAGCCATAACTCAATTATGCTCCAGAGTGAACTCAAGGCACTGCAGTGAACTCAGAGGAGGTAATTCAAAGGGAAATGGGGAAACTGCCAGAGATCTGGCTGGATAAACTTAAACAAAAGAATATCTGGCTTCCTTAAGACTTAACTGAAATAAATTTGCTTCTCAGAGCTAAGTTCCTAGGCTCAGCTCCTGTTCCCATCACCCTATAAAAAGGCAGCACTGATAGATGAACTTCCAGCAGCTGCAGTTCAAGGTGTGTTTCTTTGGTGGCAGTTCTGGATTAGCAGATTTAGCCTTCTCCCTTCACCCCTGATTCCTCCCTCACAGCACCCATCTGCTGTCCTGGGACAAGTGTTTGCACCTCTGTATAGAAAGTGGAGCAGGGAACTGATGTGGTTAAAAAACAGCAGAAGGTCCCCCCCCACAATCCCAGGGTTACTTTTCAGGGGGTCTCCTCCCCAGGCAGCCAAAAGGGTGCAAAGGAGTGGACAGGGGACCCCAGGGGTCTTCAGGTGCACCTACACACAGCTTAACACACATGTGAAACCTGGTACAGACACCCCTGTTCACAGCTTTGCACCCTCCAAATGAATGTGCAAACTTCATCAGACACTGGCTGGGCTACAGGGGCCCCTCTGGAAACTCTTTTAAATCCAAACTGCCACTGAAAGGACTGGGGTAATGCCATAGAAATTTACCCCAGCACTTTATCATTCCAGGGTGGAAATGACCTCTGCTTCCTGGCCTCAGAAGTAGAGCAGCAGTGCACCAGGCTTGGCACCAGAAAGAACCAATCAAACAACACAGATTTAAGCAGAACAAAGCAGCTCCTTTCAAGTGAAGGTTTCCTCCCACAAGATCTTTCCCCGTTTCTTTAAATTATGTATGCAGATCACCATGCAGAACAGCACCTAACAGCTTTTCTCCATGCTGAAAATGCAACTTTTGGGCAGCTGAAAGTCCACAGTTAACCTGAAAAAAAAGGTATTTCATTTTCCCAAGCCAGTCCAAGGGACAACCCATGACTGATGCTTGTGCAAGCACCTGTTGGGCTGCAGAGCCCCAGTGCTGCTGTAGGCAGAGGACTGGAAAAGCTTCCTTTGCCTGCTCAGGGCATGTGCTGGCTGTGAGCACAATGTGAGAATGAGGATGGTGGTGTGTTTCTGAAGGGATTTACTTTGGCCCATGTGACATCCAGCCCAGCTTTTCCTTGCTGTCAGCAGGAAGTCAGGATTACAGCTGATCCCCACTGCTGCTGGGCTGAGGTGGATGAGAGAGCCCCGAGGCCATGGGGGGAGAAGGCTGCTCTGCATCTCCTGCCTATTACCCTCATCCCTAGTAAAGGGCATGGACAAATTAGCCAACTCTAAGGGTTATTTTAATTTATAGCAGGGAAGAATGTGCCTCTGGGAGCCATTATACCAGGCAAGGGTAATTGGAGAGCTAACACCCTCCAGCTAGATGTCCTTCTCTGAACACTCTGTGCATGGAAACTGCTAAGAAGGAGCCAAATGGCACCAATTTGGATAAAATCCCTGTTGGGCATGGCAGTGTTACATTCCTTAGCTAAAAGGTGCTGGCATTGCCCCATGCATGCACAGTGTGGATCTGTGCTAAGGCTGTGGATCACCCCAGCCTCTCCCCTGGTACTCTGAGTCCCTTCTTGTGAAGAACTCAGCTCCAAGCCCACTTCATACACAATCAGCCTGGCTCCTGCACTTCCCACAGCCACTCCTGCTCCCTGTGCTTGCAGCTGCTGACTTAGACTCTTGTGTTTAATCTCAAGCACCTCTTCTATTGTTTTGCAATGGTCACAGCCCCACGGAAGATAAACTGACCAGGGCTTGTCACCCCATCTACCCACTCCATTCCCAGGATAAACCTGCAGTAAAAGTGTGCAGAAGGGATTATGCAGCACATGAAGAGCTTTTCCAAGACATTGTGGTGGAAGCTGATCACTGTTTGAAGGGTAGATGCTTGCTAACTCAGCCACACCTTTGCTTCAGGTGCTATTGCAACAACTGGCAATTTTGACTTTCCCTGTAAACCTGACTAAGTATGTGCCAGCTCCTAGCTTTTAACCACAGTCAGCTCAATGGCCAGCCAACTGAGTATCTGAGTGCAGCAGCATGCAGTCCATCACCCAGAAGTAAAAGCTATGACATGAAATCAGCAAACTCTGATCATTTTTTACAACTATAGGCATTTCCATGCAGCTGTTTTAAGAACCACAAAGACCAGGTTATGCTATGAATATGGTAGCTTAAATCTAAAGTAAATTTCACTGGAATTGATTTCCACTGATACCAGACAGAAGAAGGTAAGAATTAGGCTCTTATTCCAGATTTATAACAGAAGAACTAACAGCAGAATGTACAATTTTATTCCAGTAATAGCTAATGATTAAATAAAGCAAAAACGAATTTTGACAAGCAGCTGGTTTGATAAAATTTATAGGCACAGTATCAGATTCTCTGCCTCTTGCAATTTACATAGTCATTCAGACCAGCCCTAAGTGACTTTAACTCTCTATTACTCCAAGCCAAGGGTGTCTCTCACCCAACATGATAAAGGTAAAAATAATTGTATGTGCATGAGAAGTATAGAACCAGGTTCAGTGCAATTACATTGCATTTTTCCTTGTGAAAATTTATGTCCATGAAAAGTTCTTATGTTTCAGTCATGACAGTGTGTAAAAATGAAAGCTTGCAGAGCTATTCTGGAAAAATGGAATGTTAAAAAGGGGTATTTTGGAAAAATAATTAAACCACAATTATTTTCTGGGGTATAAAGCCACATCTTTAGCTTCTATAAAATGACCTTATCCCAAAGAGCAGTGGAGGATGCTAAAGTGTGGCAAAAATCAGGACTGGTAACTCACTGCTTTTTCTATCCTAGGCTATTTGTTATGCCATTAAAATAAAGGATAATTTGGCTTCTAATATTCCTGATGAGAACCTTGAAGAGAGATTCTGAGAAAGCATGAGCTTACGCCACTGGCAAAAGTCTGACACAGGAAAAAGAGGTGAGCATAACTCCTGGGAAAAGCAGAGCTTTGTGTTCTCCTTTCTAGAAAGTGTGCTGGGAGAAGCCAAAGAAATGAAGAGTGGAGGGGACACTTCAGACCAGGCAGTGTTTACAGCAAGAAGGATGAAGAAGCTGCCTCAGACACCACAGCCAGCTATACACCTGACAGGGAGGCTTGAGTAGTTCTAAGTGCTGGAGAATTTTGTAATCAATGTTTATTCTGTTGAGACAGGACTGGTGACTTGGCAGGAATGGGGAAGGATAAGCACTGAGAAGGTTTGCAACAGGCACACAACATAGAGCAGCACAATGATGCTTTTTCCACTACACCTCCTATTTATTGTCACTACAGTTACCCTAATTTAACCAACAGTTGGATAATAAAGAAAAATATTAGCTGAAAGTATGCACACATTGCTGCAAAACCAGATGGAGCAGAACACAGAGAATATTAGCTAGTTTGTGACTCATCTTGCACACCTTCACTAACTCCAAGGCAGTTTACTCCCCTTTTATTGTGGAGAGATACTTTGTACTTGCCACAAAATTGAAATCCAAACGTAGGACTTAACATAAGCCAGATGAAAACACGGCAGATTTACATACAGCTTTCCCATGGAGATAAGCCTTCAAGAGTCCACTGAAATACAAATTTAGCTTTTATCCCCTTATTAATTCTAGGAGCCTTTCTTGCTTGTAATTGATGAAGATAACACTCTTCCATAATGTGATAAATATATTGCAGTAAATTGCATTAGACACGTACATGACATATACCTAAAACACAAAAGGACATAAATTAGAAGGCAGAAATTAAGCAAGTAATTAGTTATAACTAGAAAAGTACAATAACCTTATGATCTTTAATTGATGGCTATGAAGTCTCAGCCTAGACTCCCCAGTCCCCTGGCATGCCTCTCCTAAATTTCTCTGAATGTCTAAATTACCTGCTTGTTACAACAGCACTCTGCTTTAGGTCACTGCAAGAGGAAATGGCCACACTGCAGGGAATGGCTGAAGCCTGGTGTCCATGCACAAAGCTGTGAAATGACAGGACATTGAATTATACTGCCACAAAAGTTTAATTTTCTTCAGCTTGTACCAAACACCACCCAGAGGCACAGAGCACAATGGCTTCTTGAGGGCCACTCCGATATTAAGGAAAAGAAGGGGAATGCAG
This sequence comes from Horornis vulcanius, assembly GCA_013401035.1. Lineage (NCBI taxonomy): Eukaryota > Metazoa > Chordata > Aves > Passeriformes > Scotocercidae > Horornis > Horornis vulcanius. Next base: position 22,945 of record VZUA01055732.1, read on the forward strand.
GGAAGTGAGTGCTGACTGTGATGTTCAAAGAGATGACAGAAAAAGAAAAAAAAAAAGCACATCTTCCTGTACATTATGATTTTCTAGATTCAGAATGCAATAGTCTGTCCTTCCCCTGCATCGTCTGGGCCAAGGCATTCTTCATCCAGCCATGGAATATGCACATGATGGTGAATTTTCAGGTGGACAGGTAGAGGCAGCATCAGACTCCTTTTCCCACTTGGAATGGACTGGAATTTGGCAGCTTATTCTCCTAATATAGGCACCACCTATTCTGCTAAAAGCAATAAGAAAAAAACAGTTTAAAAACCCAGTTCCCTTGGAAAACAGATTGAGATCATTTCATCAGGTATGTTCTGGAAAGCTGTTACTCCAGCCTATGAAGAACTGCAACCTGAGCAAAAAAGAACCCTCTTAAATAGCAGACCAGCTGTCCACAGCACAACCATTTTGCATACCCATGAAATTAAAAGCACATTTTGAACCAGTCATCACTGAATTAGTTTATAATACAAACAAACAGGCTTCACCTTAGAGTTAAGCAGGTGTTGATTAAAGCAATGCTTGATTAAAACTCACTCCTATCTCTGCTAAGGGAAAGAAACTGAGCTGCCTGGAACATGCACCTCCCAGGCACACTGCAGACACAGCCCTCACCTGCTGTCCTGTGCTCAGAGGCATTATGAAGACAAAGTCTCTCATGAAAACAAAACTACAACTCTCCTGACAGATGACATACCAAACAGAACAGAAAACAAAGCAAAGCCACCACTCTGCCAGCTTTTGCAGAAGTTTTCTCTTGGTTCTGCAACAGAGAGCTCCCACACTGAGGCAGGCACCAAGGCGTGCAGCTGCCTGCTGCTGAGCCTGGATTCAAGCCATAAATTGTAGCTTAAATGCTCTGAATAGTCCAGTGACCAGTGGAGTCTGAACTTTCTGTTACAGAAGTCTTCTGAGTACCTGATCTGACTGTGCAGTACAGCCTGGAATCAGGACCTGGGCAGCCAGGTGAAGGGAATTGTGCCTCTTAGGTGTTGATTATATTGAGGGAAAAGGTGCCAAGCAGGGCAGGTGCCTCTCCTGCAGCAGAGCAGGCATCGTGCTGGAGCTGCCACAGTGTGCCAGGTCTGGAAGCTGAGGCTAAAACTATTCCCAGGTCTTCTGGACTCTTTTAAATGAGCTCTTAACAATCTTGTCTAGGGAAAAGAGACATTGCCACTACTTGAGCTGGCCATCCTGCTGCCCATCAGCTCACACAACCCACAGCCATTTCAGAGTGTGTGAGCCCACACTGACACCTCAGGAGCCCTGTGACACCCCACAAGGTGGCCCAGACAGCACCAGGGCCAATAGCCCGGGCCAAGTCCTTCATTCCTGCTTGCATATTCTGACAAGGCTCTGGACATCCCAGTCAGACATTCCCTGGTGAAAATTTCAACAGCAACAGAATCATGAGTGTAACACAAAGATCAGCAATGGAAAAAACATCAGACAAAAGCTGGAGAAGGTTTTGTTGGAGTTTATTTAATAAAAGGAGAAGCTGGTTGTCACAAGGAATAAAATATCATGTGAATAAAAAGAACTTGTTTCAGCTGTCTGTTTAAATTTTTCTTGTGCACCTTTTCCTCTGTAAAAGTCTTGAAATACACCTGCCTCCATTTACAATGCACCGATGTTGCAGTTTACATCCAGTCCTCCGAGGCACTTGGATGTTACTGGGTATTGCCAGGCAACTACAGCTCTCAGTGACATAAAAGAAATTGGGGATCTTCAGCAGAAGATAATTAGTATCTCCATGGATGCTCTGAGAACCTGATTCAAAGAGAAATGTGTGACTTTTCTCTACTTACACACCTGTATCCCTTGGAAGAGTGACGTGTAAGTGCCTGCTAACTTTCCTGGTAAAAGCATTAATTTTTTTTTTCTTTTTGTGATCAGGCCCTTTCTGACACAAGCTGCGAGCCAAACAGAGAATTTCAAGAGTGAAAGCAAAGAATCCATACAAAGCTCTGTCTTTAGCCTGAAATAGCAACGAGCTCATGTCCTGATAAAAGGCTAAACACAGAGCAGAGCTAGCAAGATCAGAGGATTTCCTCACAACACAGTCTCAGCCAGCTTCTGTATTTTGCTTGATTTCACACTGCAATAAAAACATCCACTAAGCAGCAACAGAACAACCTGCCTCAGTGTCAGGCACCAGCCCACCTTCCTGCCAGCTGGCAGGGAAACTCGTGAGGTGACCAGGGACCTGCCCTGCTTGCCTGTTAGGTGGGTCCCACTGCCTGGGAGGGTGGAAGCCAAGCCACAGGGCCACTCCAGCCAGCAGCAGATGCCAGGCACTCTTTTCCCTCATACACGCAGAGATAATTTGAGTCACCACCCTCCCAGACAAGCCAGCCGTAAAAAAACCCCACCAAAGCTGGGTTTTCTGATGAGGCAGGGATGTTACACACGGTTTCAACATCAGAGAGGCGTTTGCCAGAGGAAAAGGGTTTCCCTGGCAATGAGGTGGGGAGGGAGCACCGTGGCACTGGGTTAAAAGCAGGACGGAAGAGTGTGCTGGTGCCTGAGGGGACACCCTCTTTCCTGTTTGCAGCTATGTCAGGAGATCCTTCCCACAAAGGGTGTTTGAGCTCTTTTCCTCATGCAAGCAAGCCAGGGCAGGTCTGGCATGAGTGGGATGGATGTTTTCAGGGCCACACCTATCTCACAGAAACTTGTGTGCAAGCCAGCTCTGGCAAGTGCCAATAAAACCCGCAATCAGTGGCTGCTTTCATACTAAAGGTGTCCAGGCTGACTTTCCTTTCAAAATAATACAGGATGAGGCTGCAAGGTGTGAAGCAAGTCCATTTTTTACTGGACAGTTTAGAGTACAGGCCTGAATTCTGTTGCAGTGGCTGAAATGTGAGGCAGCCCAGCACAGGGAGAAACTCCCTGATGGACACGGTACAGCCCTGCAGATTAAGGAGGGGAATTACAAACGTCCCCTCCCCACCAAAAAACAGCATTTGGGAGAAGCAGTGAAGTTGAGAGTGCACACCCTTCGTGCTGTTCATCCACCTCCTTTCCTGGCTAGTGACTGAAACTAGTGGCAGACTCCCACCCCTGATACCATCTCGGGACTTTAGACTGGAAATGGCTGTTGCAAAATGTTGTGGTTCCACTGTTTACTCTGTAGAAGCAGCTACAAGTTTCAGGTTGGCCACCAAAATGAGATCTACTATTTACCCAGGTCTTTAGGAAAATTAAACATCCATCACAGCACCATAACCAGACAGTTTAAAACAAAATCCAAACCTGAAAGTCCTCCTAAGCCTGGATTATGAAAATATGCAAAAGCACCATCAATATCCCCAGAGAGATACAGCTGTGTAGTCAAAAGAAGAATTTGGCCACATTCTGGGCTTTCACAGATCCGTCAATATTTATTTGTTGTGACCTGCATGCTCATGACTCTAAGCACAGCTGAAACTGTTCCCTGAACAAGTCCAAAATCAATTGACCTTGACTCCAGTCCTGGGTGAGAATTAAGCCAACTACATGCTTTTAACTTGTGGGTTTTGTCGGGATTAAATCCTATGCAAAAGAATCCAAATGTAATGTGATAATAAAAAGTTGGTTTTCTGCTTTTTTTTTTTAGAAAATTGGTTTATAGGTTTCTCTCCAAAGCAACAACTGAGCTTTGCTACTGAGCAAAGGCCAGATGATGAAAATTAAATCCATAGGAGTAATTTTTTTCAGGAAATTGTAAGCAATGGGACACAAACTATTTTAAATCAAGTGCAAGTGCAGCCTTAAATAGGACTTTCACTATCAACTGAGGATTTAATAAATGCATTTTAAGACTAATGACTTTGATTCTTTTTCCAGAGATTTTAAGGTGAATGGTCATTCTACTGTAAAATAATCCCATGTAAACCAAATGAAAAGTAAACTTGCATGGAGAAAAAAATGACCTGTTTGAAATTCTTCTCTGTATTTCACATTTTCTATTTATTCACTTTCTTTTAATTTTGCATCAGGCAGAGAGCAAGATCCCTTCACTTCACAAGGGAAAATCTCAATGGCTGTTAATCTGATTTGATGCTACTTTGCCTGCATCCTTTGCTATGCCAAGGAATCTGTCACTGAGGGCTTCAGAGAGGTCTATGGGCAGAGGTGCTGGATGCATTCATTCTGCAAAAGCATTTCCTGAACCACTGGCTAGCTTGTGAAAACCCCCGCAGGTTTTCCCGGGTCAAAGTGCCACCACTGCTACATTTCTGCACTGTATCACTTTACTGGGCAGTAGTATTTTTCAAACACAGCCTAACAGGGAGCAAAGCTCAGAGCTCAGGGAGAGCTTAGCCCTGCTCCTCTGTGGGCTCTGGGAGGAGCTGGCAGCTGTGGCTGACCCAGCCTGCCTGGATGCTGCACCACAGAGAGAATCCTAATTTGTTCTAACAGGATGGGTGTGCGCCAGGCCGTGTCCCCAGCCAGTGTAAATCACAGGAGCCCTCCTGAAATCAATGCAATTATGCCAATTTTCATAGATTCATAGATTTTCAAGTCAGGAGGGAGCATTGTGATTTCCATGTTGGCTGTAGCTGTGATCTATGTTGTAAATGAGGATTTATACCAGCCGGGAGGATCTGGTCCTTCAATGCATTTCAGGAAGTCTCATCTTTTAGTCAGATAAATTCTACAGAGCAGCTGCTTTGCTGCAGAAGGTTTTGAGGTCTGCAGGAGAACAGCAGAGCCCTGCAGATTCACATGTCGTGGAAAGGGCTACTTACACCTTGATGAGAAACTGAGAGGGGCAAAAAAGATACAGCACAAAGTACTGCCTGGAGCAGAGGACCGGGCCAGGGAAGAGCAAAGGTGTTTGAGCAAGGAGAGAATGACAACTTGATGGAAAGCATCTGGATGTGCTGTTCCAGCTACCTCTGGCAGCTGAATGAGGCACAGGCACAGAAAACAAGGAAGCAGCTTTTGAGGGTCAGTACCACGTTTTTCCTTCTTCTTCACCAGCTCAGCAGGGAACCTGTAGGCTGGGTGGGGTTTTGAGATCTGTCCCTGCTCCTTTCCATTCCTGGCTGTTTCCCCAGGCACCTTGCTGCTTGCCTGACCTCCCTCAGCCCCTGAGCCAGCTGCACACAGCCTCACCTGCAAGGGAGAAAGATATTCCTGTATCTTTGCTTGCAAGAGACTATGAATCAGTGGGTCTGTCAGTGCACTGATTGTCTTACAGGAGGATTTGCACTGATCATTTAGGAAGGTTACAGGTAATAGTTAGTAGGTTCGTATAATTTCCTGCATTTTTCCCTATTTACCCTTTCCTATCAGACAGGGTAGATATTTGAAGGTTAAGGTATCAGTCACTGAGACAGAGCTGCACTGAGATTTGAACCTGTGTTTTGCAGTGCATTTCCCTTCACCATGAAAGTTTTAAATCCCTTTCTTTCCTATTGCCAAAGCATCCCCACACGCTGCTTTGTGAGACAACACAAATCTGCTGACAAGGACCTGGCATGGCAGTGAGCTCTGCCCAGCAGCCTGACAACACCCAGGGACTGGCAGTGATATCCTGAAGCCCAGGGTTACTATGGGAGGGAAAACGAGGTGGCCTTAAGGAACCTTTTGGAGGCTCCATCATTCTTCAAAGGAAGAAGCGAATTAAAAGCGATGGGTCCAGTCCAGTGCTCGGGGTGACTGGCATTGGCTTGGTTTGGTTTTACTGAGAAAACATGTCAAAGCAATGAATCTAGAGCTAGTCAGAGAAGCTGTGGTCATTTTGTTTCATCTCACAAAACAAAAGAGGGCTGTCTTGAATGGAGCAGTCCATCTGCACTGCCCAGAAGATGCTGATGTCATAAAGCCTTCACAGGGAGAAAGGGCTCAGTCTACTTGCAGTCAACTGAAAGGCATCTGGGAGCTGGTCAGCTCTTCTAATATGGCAATCCCTTTGCTTAATCTTAACTCATCCAACTCAAACCGGTGCAAGTGAGACAAAAATTCTGCAGGCTTAGGTAGGGCTGGGGAATTTATGAGGTCTTGGTGAGAGAAAGGCTTCATGCATATAATTCATGGACCAGACTGTGGGCTGAGGTAAGCCAGGCTTTGGGGGAAGGCTGATGCTTGTTGAGAACTGGAAATTTCTGGGGACTTCTCAGATCCATTAAGGCTGCATTTTTGGGGTGTTGTAACTGGATCTGGGATTTCCTGTGCTTTATTTCAATAGCTGTGATTACTCAAGCAGGCACAGGCTAACTTAACGGGAGCATTCCTGCAAGCTGAGATAAAACAGCTCTTTCCATTTCTACACAGTAAATACAGAAGGCTGTCTAAAATTTCTCAGGTCATGCAAAATACATCAAAATGCTATTAAATCTTGCCCACAAATGCTGCAGTTGGAGAACAAGGCCTGGTCTCTCCATTTCTTAACCCAGCCCTAACTCCAGTCCAGAACATACGAAACATCTCTGGAAAGGCACCCAGAACATGAACACAGAGTGCTTCTCTTTCCATGATTAATTCAATTCACAATGCTTGAGGAAGAGTCTATAAACACACGCATGCACACACAGCAGCAGTCTAACAAATTATGCAAAGCATTTGCTTCATTTTTAGTTTTGCAATCAACGCCCAATTTGATTAGCAGCTGGCTGACACTCACCTGGGAAATTTTTCAAGCTGACTTTTGCTGCTGTGAATGCACGTTTCAGTCATTCTCCACCAATGCAGCAGCACCCTCCCAAGGCCCCAGTGGGGGAGGGAAAACATAAGGCTGGGAAAGGCACTGCTCATCTTGCCTTTCTGGTGTACATGTCCACTGAATCCCACTAGATTTCTCTGCCAGGCTGGCTTGGACACTAAGGGAAATTGGGACAATTAGCACTCACCCCCTGTGCACACCCATACCCTCTTGGGAAAAACATCTCTGTCTCTGGAGTCACCTTTGGTCTTTCCTTAAATGCAGACTGGTGCTGCAGGATGTTGAAGCAAGACACAAGAAATGCTATTCACAATCAGCTATTTCCTAAAAAAGTGTTGGTTTCTGATCGCTGTTTAATTCCTCCTGATGTCACTGTTCAGGATTACATTTAAAAACGCAAGACAGTGGTGCAGAGAATCCAAAGCTTGGAAAGCTCTGGAAGCTTGGAAAAAAAGCATGTGCACAAAACACTGGCCTAATTTGGAAGAAGGAAATTGTGCTGAAAGAGTGGGAAATTGGGGACTTTCTGGACAGCTCCTCCTTCTGTGGGATACATTTCTACAGGGATTGTGACTCGACTGCATGGTGGAACTGAGATTGACACCATCAGGATATGAGATGAAGGACTCCTAAAGACAGCATGGAAAGTAGCTGAAAGTAACCTGAATTACTTTAAGATGTATTAGGAAGACAGGTATTATTCAGGGATTGGTTACTACTGCTTGATCACTGTAAGTCCTCTGAATCAAAACCTGAGCTCAGAACAGGGACTGATCCAAAATAAAACTACTTCAGCCTCAGAAGGTTTTGCTGTGCACTCAAAATGGAGGGAAAAATTAATTCTCATTAGAAGCAGAGATGACACAAAAATCTGCATGGCTGGTTTTGGGGGTAGGGTGGGTGGGGAACATCACTTTTTTAAAGCACGNTAGCAAATGTTGTAATAGAAGAATCCAGATCTAAATGAGGAAATCAGAATGAAATGTTTTGACTTGGAATAAATGAAACAATTTGACATTACCACAGTGAAATGAGAAAGTCAAAAGACAATTGTTTCTCATTTCCTATTTTAAAATTTGATACATTTCCAAACACTTTTACAAAGAGAAGACTACTCCACTGATTCTTTTTGCTCAATCTGCTCTACTAAAAGCTTCCCACAACAATGTCCTATGAGGCAAATCTTTGCATTCTTCTGCACTTCTCTGGAAGCTGCTCCTTGCCTTGAATTCTTACTCTGCTCTGTAGCTCCAAATCTTCCCTGCTCATCTGATTCAAGCCAGAGAAGAACCCCACAGAACTGAAATCATCAGCCTAGCAAGGATTATGATAGACCTCATATATTCTAATCTAAAAATTCAGCTCTGGCAGTTAAAACTAAAGCAGGTAGTTATTTTTTATTCCTGGAATCATGGCAGGTCTCTCAGTAAAACGCTGGTTCCACTCTCAGGTCCCCTGAATGGCTCCACGTTCTCTCTCTTGTCATTAAAAGAGATGTGCTGTTCTCTTCCTCCAGTAAGTAGCTACAAGGACTCCTCTGACGTGTTTTTCACTACTTGACTATCCACAGCAATAAAGATGAAAAATCGAAGGAGATAATCTGGAAATAAACATGGGAAGTTGTGTTGGGCCACGGGCAGAGCTGGTACAGCTCAGTGTAAACCCAGGATGCTCCAAGGACCACCTGAGAAGTTCTGGGCCTTGTGAAGGCTCAGCTGGAGACCAATCCTAACTGGTCAGGCACTGTAAGAAGAATTTGGTGGGCAGTGTTTTCCCTTGGGAGAGGAGAGCTGTTCTCCTTATTCCCTGAAGGAGACTCTGCAGCTGCAGTGGGGTGCAGCTGCTTCTGCTGATGGAAGATACCAATGCATTTTTCACAAAGTGTGCACGTGCCCCAGCCAACTCCCCACTGAGAAAATCCTTCCAGTCTATCTAATTCCTTCTTGCAGCTTCCACAGAACACATCATTTCTTACTGCCTCTCCACAACTGTGGCGTGGCATCATTCTGTGCTTCCAGACACCTGACACGTCATCCCTGTGATGGATGAAAGGATTCATACCAATTATTGTGTGGCCTCTTGGAGGCTCCAGAACTAAAGGTTAACTCTGAAAATTTGTAAGTCTAATTTTCTGGAAATTAGTGTAAAAATTAATGCATTTTGAAGCTGAATTCTGAAAGCAAGTGGAACTTATCTTCTCAGGGTGACTCAAACTCGCATTTCTGTCTCTTCCACTGATCAATGTGAAGTTCCCCTGGTTTGAAACAGTCTCTGCTGGCCTGCAGTGGCCTTTTACTCCTCTGGCACCTGTCAGTTGACAATATTAATTGCCATGGGTCAGTTTTCTGTAACCTGAAGAAGAAACTGTCTTCTGTTTTCCTGTCTTCTCCATCCAGCTATCTGGGTGTGCTGTGAAGCACGAGACAATATGAGCACAAAATGGGCACTACAGCTGTGCAGCTTCAGTGTTTGCTGACACTGATGAGGCTTCTGCCCTTAAAAGGCAGCCACTCTTTTTTACAATTCTCCTTTCATAGGATCAGGCTGGCCCTTACTCAAAGGCCCCAGACAAGGGGAAGTGCTAAAGGAAAAAGAAAGAAATGGAGAAAAAGAACTGGTTATGAGGTACAGAAGTGAACTAAAGGGAAGGAATGTGAGGATCACAGGATTAGACATGCCTTGAGAGAGAGCTGGATGGAAGGGACACCAAGCAGAGCACCCTCAGTGGCTGCCATTACACCATGATGGCATTTAGGGTGTCACTGGGTGTTCTTCCCAGCGAGGATGATAACACAGACAGAGCTCCCACAGCTTCTGGGGTTTACCACCAAATTTCTCTCTCTGGAGAGGGTACATGGAATTTCCCTCAACATTGTCAGCTCATTACAGTCCCTGAAGCTACATATTAAAGCTTTAGCCTGAGAACTGAAGGAAGTACAATGAACCCAGAAGCTGGACCTGTAAAAAGCACAGCAATTATTGCAGAACTTGTAATAAAAAATGCACTTGGCAATACTAGCAACCTTTCAGGTGCTGGTTAATCTTTGGGCTGCTTGACACGGGGTGAGAAGGACCTAAAGGGCAGAGAAGGTTTGCAAGCTGAAATAGGGCTGGAAATCAGGGTTGCTTTAATAGTTGTTTCCCTGCTTTCTCATGATGGTTTTAGAAAGAAATGCATGTACCACACAATCACAAAATCTAAATTGAAAGAGCTTTGTGACCTTCTTTTCATTTTCCTTTTCCTTCCTTTTCAGGTGTACAATATGTGCAGCACTGAATTTTGCATTAATGTATATAGTGTGAAATTGGTTACTTGAATATAGAATGTAAGCAAGAGCAGGATTTGACCAGCAGATAGATTTGCAAAGTCTATCATTTTTATGTAAATTCTTGTAGTTACCTTTGTACAGAGCACTGCATTTTGACACAATATCCTTTGTCTAGTGCAGAAAAACCCAACAAACAATGTGATGCACAGCATATACCTTTTCAAACTACTGCTGACAAGCTCTTCCATTTTGCATAGCATACAGCTTTGGCCTGTAATACAGCAAAACAATGTTATATAGTAATAATCAGTAATATTACTTTTTTTTTAATTGAATCCATCTTTTATCACGCAAACCCATTAACACAGCTGTTCTCTGTGTGTGTGCATGTGTGTGCCTGTGAATTTCCCTCAAAAAACCACTCCAAGCTGATCAAATAAAGCATGACAATGGTAAGTTTTTGGATTAATACTCAAACTTTTGTCAAGTTCAGGAGGACATTTTTCCCTCTAAAAACTGTAAGAGTGACTTCCCTTTGGTCATTCCATGTTTTTATTATTGCAGGTTTGTTACTTCACTGAAGACACTGTCAATGGACACCAGAGAACATGAGACTGAAATCAAGTCCAAAGGCTGTGCCATTAAAATACTGACATAACCTACAAGGCAGGAGTGAAAACATGCATAAGAAGGTGGCCAAAACTGGGGATCTGTAAATTCAGACCAGCTGACCTTTATATTTCCACCAAGCAACAGAGAAACCAACTGCTGTAGTAGTAACAATGTCTGTAGAGTTAACTCTACAGGAGGGCACCAAAAGTGGTCTAATGTAATTGCCCAGCTGTGCCCAGACACATACAAACAGCAGACTACCTTCCAGATTAATAAATTAAATGAATCAATAAATATTGTCCACATTTTTCCAAGACCCCAAATATATCATGTTCCCCATATCGATGAAGGAGATCCCACATTTCTTGGGGGCTGCCACCATTGCCACACAGACAATAATGCAGCTCCTGGAGGGTTTAGCAGATCTGGAACTGCAGTGGAGCAACTGCACAGGTGCCTGCTGAAGTGACCTGCATCAAATTATCCCATAGGCCTGGCAAAAGCCAGTGCACCTCCATGGCATTTTTCACCAGACCTTAGCAAAAGGTCTGGAGGTCCCAAGCTCTGGGCTGGCCTCCAGTTTTATGAGATCTACAACATTGCATTTTTTCTGCTTATTCAGGATCCTTTTATAAGCATTTTTCCTTTTCCTCTTTCAAATGAATCATGTCCTTCTTTAAACACTACAAAAGAAATAAAAGAAAACGCAGGAAAACACACAAGGTTTTGCATAATGTGTATAAGAAATGAGTGTTTATCACTGCATGAATACCTAATTAGACCAGACATGTAGCTCAACATCAAAACAGCAAAACCACGGGTTAAAGCATCCAATGGTTAGTACTGCAAAGATACAGACAAGAATGTGGAACGAAAAGTCTGTGAAGTAAGAGCCATTAGGCAGGCAAGTAAAAAATCCTGCAGAGATGAAGGCGTGTCTTAGCTGGGCAGACACTCTAATCTCTTCACTGCAGTCCTTCTTGTTCTCCACCCGTTCCCAGTCCTGCACTTATTCCTGCCCTCAAAGGGATGCAGGCCTCCAAGCTGAACAGACATCTGCCTGCCTTTGAATTGAATTGAGCCTGTGGGCATAAGGGCTACTCAAGGCAGACCTTGTGGGAGAGATGCTGGCCTGGTTTGTTGGCTCAGACCTGGCATCACACTGATGTGGCTGCTGTGCTTCCAGCCCCAGCTGGCCTGTGCTGGTTAGTGTGGGGCTGGGGAGAAGGAGCCCTGTGATTGCCAGCACTCATCCACACACCTATAGGGACAGGTTGGTCTGCACAGAGACTCTCTGTGTACATTTGGGTTTGGGTGGAATTTAGAGCAGCACATGGCAAAACACTCACAAAACCTGCTGTTCTCACTGATGATGGGTTTGGACTTTATGTGTCCTGGGGCATCTTCTTCCAAGCAACTAGAACAAGAGCCTCTGTCCAAGTGCAAAGATCAGATTAACCTTAAAAGCATTACCTGAGAGAGATGAGGGTAACAGAGATCTCATGGTGTAGTAAAGAGTGTCACTGTGTGAGAAGATGACTTACTACACATCATTGGTGCATCATGCTACTCACAGGAAGGCGTCACCTGGGAAAAACATCCACAATTTTCTGTCACCTGGAAGTCTTGTTCCTAATGGTCTCTTCAGGCTCCATTGCTAGTTTAGCACTCCACCAACAGACACAAGCTAATGAGGAAGATTTCAGAAGAAGTCCAACCATCCCTGTCATATCCTTACTTTTTTTCTCCAAACCCTTCCTTTCTTACCTGCCTTGAATTTTCAGTGTCCGTTTCTTCTCTCCTGTCCAGGAAAAAAAGCAAACCATTCACCAGTATCTTCTTGTAATATTGTTCCCCTCTTCTGTGCAAAAACGTTCTTTCTTCCAGATCCTACTTTCTACCATTCACTTCAAGCTCAGTTGATCCCTTTGAAACTCAGCTGATCCCTTCCTGAGCTTCTGGATTGTCTCTCATCCCAGATGCAACTGCAGTTCTTTCTTCCCTCATGATGCCTGGAGATCTGACTCATCATTTTTGCCATTGCTTCTTTGCATCAAAGCCTCATCTAATGCTTGGTGTGTCTGCATGAAAAAACATGGTTAGAAGAGGTATGACTATCTAGCAAGCCCTGGAGATAACGAAAACAACAACAAAAAAACCCCACAAACAAACAAACAAACAAACAAACAAACAAACAAAAAGGAAACAGGTTAAGGCCAACCATCCACTGGTTTTTGGTTTTTTATTTAGTGACCTGGGATGGTCTATCCTGGGCCAGAACAGCAGCTGGGAACAGAACCTGCCTCACATTAAGAGGTGTTGCAATCTGCTGCAGGCTTTTCAGCTGGTGACATGCATGCCATGCATTCTTCCGTGCCTCCTCCTCCAGGTGACAGGGACACACACCTTTTCTCTGCCTTCTGCCATTCTGCAGCTGCTCTGAAACTGCTCCTGAGCAGTACCCACCTGAGCTGTCCCATCACTGAGATGGCTCAAAGAGCAAAACCTGATGTGAGAAAGGTTGGCAGGAGCTGAACACGCTGGCCCAGCTCCTCAGCTCTCACGCCAATCCACTGGTGGCTGTGCTGCGTGCATGTCAGCAGGAGATTAACTGCCTTAGTCCACAATCCGTTTTTGTGCTTCTCAGGGAAGCGTATTCTAACATTCCTCTCTTTTAAAGGCCAATCTGGGCACATGCTGGATGTGGGTGCCCCCCTCCCCATGTTTAATTCTGCTTTCTGAACTGTGCATTTTGAACGCTTCTGCAGAGCGCCGCGTGCAATTAGTGACAGTCCCACAGGGCAAAGGTGCAGGCTGCATCCTGAGATATTCCTCTGCTGTGGAAAATAAACAACAGCCTCTGAGACTATTCCTCTGCCAAAATAATTTTAGCATTTCGCTGTCACGCGGCAGGTGGGCTGGGTGGGGAGGGAACACCACGAGAGCTGCCGTTGCGCCAACCTCAGGAGGCTGGTTATTTTAAAAAGCACCAGACAATTAATTAATTTTCCTTTAAAAAATATTGCAAAAATGTAGTTGGAGGTATTACACCTTCATAACAAAGTCTCTATTATAAATGAGCCTCTCCTTTTCAGACAGGCCTGTAATTAGATTGCCTGTGGTGATGATGAATGGCTAAGGTGAATTCATTTTGGGGGAAGTGTTCAGCAGCAACCCATATCCAAAAGGCAGGGAAGGGCTACCTGCAGCCACCCCTCAGGGTCACACAGCTGTCCCCCCTTGCTTGGGGAGTCACACAGCCCCCACTGTGGAAAAGTCACGGCCACTCCCTTCCCCTCCTGACTCTTAAGAGCTCTGCAGCAGCGTGGGTCTGGACGTGGCCTCTGGGGCACGATCCATTGCCAGGTGGGCATGGAATAAGGAGTGGAACTGGGGGCTGAGGTGCAGCCACTGCAGCCCTGACAGGACCCCCTGCTTGACCCCCAACAGCCCTCAGCTCCTGCGGCCCCAGATCCACTTTGTTGGGGCCAGGACCATTGGGAGGCTCTGGCACGGGTCTGAGGGCTGCAGTGCAGAGTCACAGAGCCCACCCTGCCTTCACAAGGAGCACCAGCCCTGAGCACCTCTGGGCAGCTTCATTACTGTGATTAATGCTGGGATGAGGGATCTCCCCCTCCTCATCCTCCTCTGCCTGCTCCACAGTAAATGCAGTTTCAGAGGCAGGGCCATGGGAGAGCACTGTGCCCCAGTGACCAGGGAAAGGAGAGCCTTAAGGACTGGCTTTAAACCCTTTTGCTATCAAGGAGAAACTAGCTGGTGTGTTGTAGTTCTTGTGGCTGTGTTTCAAAGGCAACATTTTGCAGGATGCAGCAGGTATCTGGAGAGATGTAGGACAGAGTGGGCTCAGTCCCAGCCAGGACTCATCCCCTGCTTACAGATCTTTGCTGTTCATAAAGGCCATCATCATTTGGCTCACCAAGACAAACAGCTTGAGCTTTGCACCGTTTCAGAAGTTTCTGCTTTCCCTAAATCATGACTTATTTTTTTCCTTTCCCTCAACTTTACTGTCTGTCATTATGCAACAGCCCATGCCTGGAAATGAAGAGCTCCATCCAGAAGTAAAAGCTGCTATAAAAAGAAGAAACTGTCCCCAGGACAGATCCATTTCAGTAAATGGTGAGGGTGATGTGAAATGAAACTTGTGCTGAAATCATTAGCTCCAAGAACACTGAGAGGACTGAAGGGGTATAAGCTGAAATGTAAGAATTATAAGCTCCGTTGTCATTTACAGTTACAAAAACTCCTGCCTGGACAAAATTGTTGGCAGAATGAGGCAGGTGATGGCTCTAACAGCAGCACATTTCTGCTCTGTGGGCTTTTTCCTTGGCACTAATAAAAATAGTCTACTTGGAGGCTGAAACAGCCACCTGCCAGAAGGCCTCTGGCTCCACACACAGCACTGTTTGGTGAGGTGTGGATGCTAAACCTTAGGAAGGAACACTTGACAGGGAAATTGCAGGCCTCACTAACACACAGACTGATCCACTTTAACCACATGTTTTCATGGGCCTCCCTTTCCTTCTCTGGCCCTGAACATTTTCTGAGCAACCCTAAAACTCTCAGCATCAATTAATGCAAATGTGACAGGCTTCTCTGATATGTAGGGTAAGGAGTCTTTCAGCCTCATTAGAGAAGGGAAGGGCTTTCCATCCATCTCCTGATTTTGATGGAAATGGTATACAACATGTTTTATCTCTGTGAAACAATAAGAGCGAAGGGGCTGTGAGCCAGGGCCGCCAGCTAAGAGTTGAAGATGAAATTTAATTGGTTAGTAACAAAATTTTACTGCTGAGACAGCTTGTTTACATCTATTTAATGTCATTGCTTCCTGAATTTGTCTATCAGGGAGTGCTGCCTGACTGCTTCAGCCAGATAACAAACTGGTTCTTGCTGCTTACAGATTTATCTTCTCTTCTGGCCACCAGCAGCCACTTTTCAATGTTGCAGCCTCTGTCTGGGAGCATCCTTTCCCACTAAGCTGAACTGGGGTACCTTCTGCACCTGCTTATACCATGGCCTTTCCCCTGCTGGTACTGCTGGTTTAATCCCATCCCTTATCTCAGTTCTGGCTCTGTGCCTTTTGTTTGCCATCCCATAGCCCTTTGCCACTTTGCACTTCTGTGTTTCCCAAACCTGATCCTTACAACCTCTGAAAAGTGCTTTTATTTAAGTGAGACATTTCAGATCTAATGATAAATTGTGCAAGGACTTGCAAAGTAGATCTCAGGAACATGGAATTACTGAGTGAGCTCCTACTTTGAAGGACTGAGCCTATAATGCACTTGAATTTTCCTGCATTTGCTTTAGTTTGAGCTGTGGCTGCCAGCTCCCCAGTGTGCCTTTAAAAGGCAAGAGGATGGGAAGTGCATTTCTGCAGCTTGCTGTGTCTGTGGCATGCTGTAGGCAGAGGCCACATGCAGCAGCCTCTGACCCAGGCCTCTTCAGGGTCTGGGTTTGCAAACCTCAAGAGTTCAAGCACAAGAAGGAAGAGGAATGCAAGTTTAGGGTAGCTGAGAGCATAATGTGCCTATCTGTGTGCAGAAGCCCCTCAAAAGGACTGTAATTTGGGCCTGTTGACATTCAGGTGATGTACCCAACAAAGTGCAGCTTGCACATCCAGGAGGGCACACCAGAGACTGGCTCTGCAATTCAAGGGGGGAAAATATGAGACAGTATCACTGAAGTGCTGTTGTAGGAATGCTGAAGGCAATGGTCTGCTACTCCACCTATGCAGCTTTAAGACCATGTCAATATTCTTTACAAATGGCTCTTGTTGCATTATTAAAGCAGGGAGGCAGCAGTAAGGTGTTTCTTTTAAAGTGGGAGGCAATTGTCTATGAAAAGATGCTAGAGGAACAGTCAGATGTTCACAAAAAAACCTGGCATAGCATGATGTTCATTCTAAAGATCAGCAAAAAGCAATGGAGTGATTCTTTAGTTAGCTTTGTACCTGGGTGAATCCCAAATTTCACTATTTAGGTCTTGTTGGGAGGATTATTTGGCCAATGGAAATAATCCTGAGCCACTTCCAAATTCTTCAGCTAAGTGCTGAGGAAGTTCGGTCAGGATAAAATGTCTTGTTACAAAAATAGGTGCTGGCATGGAAGAGGGATTCCAGCCCTCAGAGTACTGCTATATACACGTTTCTCATATTCAGGGTAATCTGTTTCACTCAGACCAAGTCAGAGTTATTTCATAAGCTTTAGCTGTTGCTTACACGAACTTCTGAGGGTAATCTACTGCAGGGTAGCAAAATAACCAGTGTTGCAGAGACCCTGAGGCTCAGCTCCTTCTCTGTGAAGCCCTCAGAACCAAGCTACAAGAGGAACAGTTTTGCACTGCAATGTATGACACAAGTGATAACAAAAGATGTTGTCAGGAGGCGTTAGTAGGCTAAAGGAAATTAAGAACATTGTTCCTGAAAACAGAGAAAGAGGAGCTCATTAAAATGGATCCTGTTGAAAGGAGGCTTTGGGAAAAAGAGCACAGCTTTTCAGAAGTTATGAGAATACTTATGAGAGCCATTTACCTTCAATATTGATCATTAACTGATGTTTTCAACCAGTGGGGATGCAAACTCTGAGAGCCTCTCACAGTGACAGAGCTTTGGAAGATAACACTAGAACACTAGAGAGGAGCTCCCCAGGCTAACAGCAATGGTGAGCTCAGACCATCACTTCTGTGGGTGAGGAATAACAGGGGCACAGCTCTGCCACAGGAGATGTTTGACACCATTCCTCTGGAACCACATTTTTAGACCCCATGTGTCGGGCCCCACGCTGCCATGGGACTCAGGAGACACGCTGCCATTACCAACCTGTGACAGAACTTTTAAAGATGGCCAGTTGGTTTTGGTTTTAAGTGAATTGCAGGATGTTGTTCCCCATCCCCTGGGGCTCCCACACCCATGTGCTACCTCTACAGAACAAGGCCTTTTCCCCCAGGGGAGCAGAAAAGAGAATACCCTTCACACAATTTTGCTTTGCCCATAAGGGCATCAGCCAGGCATGACGTATTCATGGCAACTAACAAGGTTTGTAAATACACCACGTCTAGGAAGTCACTGGTGGCAGATGTTTTTTCTCCCTCACTGCACACAAGCCTTGTAAGCACGAGCACCCTTTCAGCGTAGTAGCAAAGGAAAAATACAGCAGTGTCTTCCCTTGGAGAGAGAAGAGGCATTGTCTAGAGATGAGCAGCTCGTGCTGGTGGGGGGAGCTCATTTGGAAAATTAAACATGACCTTTTAAGCAGAAAATGAATGGATGTAGAGCAGACAGCCCATCAGCTGTGTGAGACAAAAATGTTGCAATCTGGCTAAAAGCACCCTGTGCTTTTTTTGCACTCTAGATACTATAAAAAGCTGTGGGCACGTGATTTTGCCCAGCTCCTCTGAGTATTGATATATTCAACCATTGCAACAAGAGAAGCAGAGGTGTCTAATAATAAACACAATGCATTCTCAGCACTTGATGGAGAAAATCTGGCCCTGGAGCAATCAATACAATTGCAGGAGCCTGACTTTCTGCTGTCCCCACCCTGCAGGTCCCTACATACCCTTGTTCCAGTGGCTGCAGCTCAGTCAGCTCTGAAACACCTCCTTGGAACCCTGGCAGGCTCCCCCTCCAGACAAAGAGCCACGGCTCCCACTGCAGACCAAGCTTCATCCCTGACTCCTGGCAAGCCTTGGCTTCTTCCTGGGCTCAGCCTGGAAGTCAGGATGTGTGTGAGAAGTTCCCTGGCTCCTGGTACCAATGCAGTGTCTCTTAAGAAGAGATTCTATTAGGAGAGCAGGACCCAGGGCTAAAGAAGAGACCTCAACATCTGCATAATAAGAGGTGCACAGTCATTGCTGATTCCACTGAAGCAGTTGAGGTGAAAAATGAGCTGCAGAAGTCTCCTACTGCATTGCAGAAGTCATGTCTGTCTTCTCCAAGGTTCCCATCCACATCACAACCTCTACTGACCTCTCCTTGGATGTCATACGACTTCCCCCGCAGAGGCAAGGGGCTGCTAGTGAGCCAAAGCTGCCACACACTCTGTCAGTTTGGAGTTTTCCACTGGCCTTTAGGTCTGCTGCTGCCTCCATCTATCAGGGCCATTCAACTGCTGCATTTATCACAGTCTCAGCCTGGAAATGTCAAAAAACCCCAAACCAGAGGCATCCCATTCTGCCTCTGCTTCTCATCCCAGACAGCCTGTGAAAGAACACAACCTTGTGGCTCTGCCTGCAGCACCTGAGACCAGGGGACAGCATGCTGCTGTGCCTTCTGTCACACCAACCCACAGCAAGCCTTTGGTTTCAGGCTGCCCACCTCTTTTAATAGTGTATTTCATTCAGGCAAGGTTGCATGGGTGGAAGAGCCCACACCCACGTTGACACTGGGTTGGAGAGTCCATGTGTACATTGGGTTTTGGTTTCACTCATCACCACTTCAAAGTGAAGCCAAACCATTCAAGGAATGCACAGGCTTGGTGCCCTCCTCTGTACAGCCTGTGTAACACTGGTTTCCAGGTTTCCAGAAAGAAGAGTAATTTGGGGAAGAAGGGCAGGGATGTGTCAAAGTGTCACCCTTTCATTTCTGTGTTTACATAAATAGCAAAAAAAAAAGTAAAATAATGTTTAAAACTCTCTTAAAAATACTAGGCATGCTCTTTCTGCTGACCTTGCATGAAAATGATAATCAAAGAGCCTTTGTAGTTTACAGCCTTTTTTAGTTACAGTTCTGTCATACAGAGATGAAATACTTGTTGGTACAGTGAGTGATGGGGGAGAAGTGATACTAACAGGCTTCCAATGATGTCATCCCAGGAGAAAAAAGGGAGAAAAAGAACCAGCTGAAAATTAAATACAATAATAGAAACATGTCTTTTCATATTAAAATGTTGAAAATATGGACACATAGAGTCATATCACTGCTGGGTATAAGTCAGCATAACCCTGCTGACATCAGGGATGCTGTATGTCAGTTCACACTGTCCAAAGAGCTTTTCCTTTAGCTGTGTTCTGCTTTCAGGCAATGAATCCCCAAGTGTAATTTCCAGCCTGCAACTGGACCATGTGTGCAGGTTTACAGCAGTGATAAACCAAGGGACTGGGGGGGAGATGGCTTCCTGTTTGAGAAGATTCTGCTCAGCCGTGCCTGCCTACAGCGTGTCTCCAGAAAACAGTAAAAATGTTTGTCATTTCAAGCAGTAATCCATTAGCTGTGAGGTGGGTGCATAAATATCATCCTTATCTGGCAGACAGGAAAACTGCATTCCTGCAGGATGTATCAGGTCTGTGGCAAGCACAGCCAGAGCTCTGGTCTTCCCTCTGCCTACCCCAGTCTGACTTCAGCTCACAGTGCTGTCAGAGACTCAAAGAAGGAGCACTTTACCTTGAAACAGAGCAGACTGCACCAGGCACAAGATATTAAAAGAAACACAAACCAAAAGGCAGAATGCACTCAGTGCCCCCGCAACGTCTCTGCTTATTCACAGACCATTTCAAATCAGCCAAGTTAAACACTGCCCTGCACTATCCCCACATTCAGTACATTTCCCAAGGACACAGTTTAAAGGCTTTCATCAAGGCACAGCTTAATTTATTTGTTTGCTTCTCCCCTTGCTCAGGAGAAAGCATTTTTGTTTAAATGGGGAGAATAAATAGTCTCCTGACCCTTCTCTCTGCAGCACGTGCTCCTGCACTGCCCTGTGTTTATGAGGCTAATGGGGGAGAATGCTGTGGGAGGCCCTTGTTAAAACATTGGCAGTGCCTTCCCTTTTGTAACAGGATGATTCGGGGATGCATTGTGTTTGCAGAAGCAGGAAAAGGAAGAGGAGGCTAATAAAAAATATCCATTATTGGAGCTTTCTGTGCATAAGGACAGACGGGCAAAATGCAGGGAAGACAACAAATACCTTGGAATAAAGAGCCCATGATGGAGATAAATAATCATGGGGCCCATTCAACAAGAGCCTGCTGTTTAGAAATCCACTGGAACAGCTGCAGCTTACACGTCATTATACTTCTGATCAGTGAGCATTAGGAGCCTTTTTGTGAGTCCCTTGTTTGTTATATCAATCATTGCAAAACAGACTCTACAGACATAAAACCACAGAGGAAATATGGGGACTTCTCCTCACCCCAACTTTTCCAGTTAGTCTCCATTTTAATCTTTTTAACTCCATCCCTTGATTTTTCCTTTCTCCAGTGTTCTGGGATTAAATGTACATCTTCCTCATCAGACCTGTATGGTTTTCTTTTCGCTTTTTAAATAATCTGTTAGTAGAGTGTGATATCATATCACAACTTCTGGCTTGGGAGACACTCATAGAAATCTGGAACTATAAAGGTAAGATCTCAGGTCTTACATATCAAGCTTATTTCTGCACTTATTTATGGCCCTAGAAGTATCTTGGCAGTGTGTCAACATGCTGTGCAGGAAAATAAGCTTTTTCCTTCTCTAATTCTTTTGGGAATGCATTAAAGGAAAATGGCATATCACTGAAAACAGAGGAGAAGAAGGGCCCTGGATTTTACTGCAAGAAGAAAGATGCATCACTCCATCACAAACATGCAGAAAAAATCAATAAAGAAAGAGCTGGGACCCCAACAGCCTTCTTTTCATCACAGACACCTTCTTCAGGCTTTGGGTGTAGGGCTGGGTGAAAATCATTTGTGCCCCTAAATGGAGTGACCCATAGGCATGTCCATGAGGTGGGCTTGCTCCTGCTTTCCTCGTGGTGGTGGCCCCTAAGCCACAGCTGGTGGCTGCACACTCAGCCACACAAAGTGACCTGCAGTCCTTGGTGGAGGCTGCAGCAACTGAGATGCTGTGTTGGACAGGAGAGGGTAATGGAACTGTTCCCACTGCTTCTTCCTGCTACTCACAGGAGTTTATTTTTAAGTTGATGTTGCTGTGGCTCCTCTGCAGCCACAGACCTTCTATTACAGAATCACAGAATCTGCTGAGTTGGAAGAGGCACACAAGGATCATAGAGGCCAACTCCCTGCACAGCATCATCCTGATACTTCTCTGAGATGTGTGGGGTCTTCTGTAGGCACAGACAATTCTCATGGAATGAGGTGTGTCCATTCTTTTCTGTAAGGCTTTCTGTGGATCCTCAGATCAGATCCTCCAGGATCAACTGATCCTGGCTCTATTGTTCAAATACTGACACAATTCCAGTAAGCCTCAGTTTCTAAACTGGGTCCTTATTTCCAAATTGGTTGCTAGTTCCAGGTTTGCTCCACCACATTCTGATCCCATGCCTCCCTTGCCACCTCCTCTCCACAGTGCCAGTTTCTGAACAGAAGGGAAACCAGGGTGTGCTGACTGATGGTGGCAATGATATGCTCTGGGCTGGCACACAGTTTGGTCTCTGCAAAGGCTGGGATGTTCTGTACCCTACCCTAGAATGCTCCTGTGGATGCAATCTCCATGGATTAATCACATCTCTCCACAACAGAATCTTAATTGCACGATTTGTCTCTCAATATCTCCTGTAAGATCTGTTACTTTGTTTCCCACAACCTTTCACTGCACGTGCTTTGGTATATCTGTATCCCAAGATAGGGATATCCTGCCAGGATGGAGATACCTAAACATGTGAATCCTGTGCCTGAGAGAGATCCCTGGAGCTACTGAAACTCGTGCCCAGGTGTGAAAAGGAGATGCCTGAGCAGCAGCAGGAGGCTCCATGTCCTCTGGGCTGGCCAGTGCCTGTCACAGTGAGGGCCATGTCATGGTGCAGCAGGTGACTGCCAGCCCAGGCAGGGCCAGGAGAAAGCATTCCCCTTCTTCCATCTTTCTTAAGAAAGATTTTGCTGCAGCAAAGCAAAGCAAAGCACCATGAGGGACACCAAACACCCAGATGCCCTGGAAGCCTGTTGCTTCTCTGATGGATGAGAGACCTCTTTGCCTTTTTTGTTCAACAACTGCTCCACTTTTTCAGGAGCAGTGGGGACAAACCATTTTCTAGCACAACCAGTGCAGGTTTGGTTTACATTTGCCACCCACAGACCTCACCTGGCCATTTTCCACCTCTGCCAGGTTCACTGCACACAGTGTGACCCTTCATGTCCCCTGGGGAGGGGACATCTCTGCAGTGACAGGAGTGACTTGTGTTCTCTGCAGGTGCTGGCCATTCTCTGCTCACCCTGCTGCAGACACATGGACACAGCTTTAAGAGTGGGATCCTTTGGATGCTGAACACCTTCTCCTGGGTTTTCTCCAATTTCCTATCTCTCCTAGACTATTAACTCCCCAACAGTGTAAGGGTGACAATGCAGACTATCTAAGCAGGAACCTAAGTGTGAAGTCAGTGGTTAGCCATAGCTGAGCAGGCAAAAAACATCCAAAAATGTAACGTGCTGTGTTTCCAAAATGTTTGTTTAAGATCCTGTGTGAGATTACATAATATTACTTGGAAAAATTATGTGATATAATTAAAAAGGCCTCCTCCTCTACCCCCACGGCCTACTATTGGTTGTTCCCTGCTCTCCTTGGAGCTCTCTGGCAACACATGAGGAAATAAGCAGCATCAATCACTTATATTCACTTTGGTTTTCTTTTTCATCCTTGTTGTTTAATTTAAAAATGCCCCAAAGTTGTTATTCTGTTCCCCCACTCCTAATAAATAAAAAAGCCCTTAATAAAAAAAAAAAAGTTTGTGAATTAGTCCTGACTTGCTTGCAACCTGCCTGACTAAATCTCTCAAGCAGCAGTGTTCCAGCCATCACATCCTGAGTCCCTGACACCAAAGCTATTCCCAACGACAGCACTGGAATAACTTCAGCAAGGCAGGTAGCTTCTCCTGGAATAATTCATAAAAATGATTTATTATTTAGGAGGGCAAGTAAGGCCACTGGGATCTGCCACTTTCTGCTCAGGAAAGAAACTCTACACACTGTCTGTGTTAACCCTCTAGAATATGGTCACATACATACCACTAGCAATGGCTCATAATTAAACTTCTCATGTACCCCGTTAGAAAAGTACCCCAGGGATTTTTCTGGAGTCGTTTCATTGGCATTGATTTTTGCCCTAGCCAAAAAAAAAAAAAAAAAAAAA